>NDGN011388602.1:0-17182 GCA_002564285.1 Tympanoctomys barrerae
TTTTTTTTTTTTTGGCCAGGTGTAGACCACACGTAAGCCCTCCCCAGGAACAACCCTGAAAATCCATCCAGTTGTTTCACCAAGTTCAAACTCCATCAGATCGACACATGGCTCCTCTTTACCTTGAAGCCTATGAATCAAAACGACAAGCTATTCACTCACCTGTGCGAGCAGAAATGCCTCCCCCTCTCCTCTTCACAGTGGAGACACACCAGAAAAATACAGATGAGCACATCCCTTCACTAGGGGCAAGCAGGAGGACACGTAGTGGTCACTGGTCCTTCGCAAGTCTGAAATGGCACTAGCAGATGCTATGCAGGCCCCTATAATAGAATGGCAATGCCTCGATTATTGTAGATCCTCTTCAGGAAAGTTCTATAATAGCTAGTTCTTGGAAAGATAGTTTTCTAGTTAATGGTGACTTGTAATGCTTCCTGGTGCCGTCCTGCTTTCTTTTGTGTTTTGTTTGCTTGCAGGCTGATCATCAGCAGAGGTTTACACTCACACAAGTGTAATAGTCACATGTGCCCAGAAAGTGGAAACTGTTTCTACCAAATTCTTCAGGGGATTTGTCAGCCCTAAACCAGTTTTTTAAACATCAATTACTCAGTTGGAGAGTTCTAGACTATACAACCAATATAAATTTAAACTTATACTGAAGCATTAGCTATAATTTAAATTCTTGGAAAATTGTCTTCTCTGAGATATAGGGCATTAATTAAAAGCCTTTTCCTTTTTCTTTTTCTTCTTCTTCTTCTTCTTCTTTTTTTTTTTGCCTCCCTAACAATCTCATTTCCCAATTTTCCTCACCAGTGGTAACTGAGATCCTGAAGATGTGCTATATTTTTCCAACTGAATGTTTCTACTTTCACTAATTATGGGTATGTCTTTAAGAGTTGTTGGTCTATAGTTTAAAATTTATACCAATTGAAAAACATTGTTGTCTTATATAACTATTTCCCCAGCAAATATAGTTTTTAGATATAAATATGTTGAAAGGTCCAAAGCCCAGCTTGCTCATTTTAATGGCTGTACAGTATTTTTCTATAAAAACTCACCTTTCCCAACTCTCTATTAATGAAAATTCAAACTTCTCCCTATTCATGGCAATACATAGACCGCTGCATGAAGATTATTTTAACATATCTATGGAAGTGTACTTAGGTTGTATATTTGTTGTGGAATTACTGATTGATACCATATAGACTTAATTATTTTGTAATTTTTCATTCTTGACAAATTGTTCTCCAAAACGTTTGTACCAATTTATAGTCATATATTTGGAAAGGTAACATGCTGCTTTTGCCTCAATCTCAACCAAGGCTTTGACTTGTTAAACCTTTAAATTTTTCCACATCATAGACAACGTTATTTCATTATGGCTTTAATTTTGAGTTGTAAGATGATTACTAAGCTTATATTTTTCATGGTTATTGACCTTTCAGGTTTGTTTGTGAATTATCCATTTTCTTACTGAGATTTGGATATTCTTTTACTGGTCTTAAGGAAATTTAATATTTTCTAGATGTAGTTCTTTGTCAGCAATGTGTGTTTTAATATTTTCCCCAGTTTTTGGCCATCTCTCTGTTCCTCACCTGGTCAAGATATCTGGACCTGCTTGCTTTGCCCAGGCTTCTACTTTGCCACCCTGTATTGTGGAGAGCAAGGACTAGGTGGCATTTTCCTGTTCCTGTGGGACCCGTGTAGACACTATGCTTGCAGCTGGGTTGGTTGTTCTTACTGACTTGAATGGGATCCAACACCCACCCTGGCTTTCCTGGAAAACCAGATTCACTTGCTGGATCAGTGAGGGGTAAAACTGATGGATGTTCTAAAAATCACAGAGTGGACAGCGGCCAGGAGAAAGGCTTTCTGAAGGCCTTCACTGGAAATGGTGACTTGATTCTGTAAAACTGACCAGCTATGAAAACCATTGCCTTAGCCTTCTCCCACAACTTGTAAGGTTAAATTTTGAGGGCAAACCAGAGAAGCAGGGAATCAATTCTCTTAGAGTCACTGTACACGCAGGCTGGCGCTTGGCTGTTCTAAAGGACTGGAGAGCCCCTGAGAAGGACTCTCATACCCACACCAAGGGCCTTCTCTCAGGGCCTCATTCTTTCCATCAGCAGAATGAGAGGAAAGGATCTGATTTCTAACAGTTTATTATTTTATGTCCTCTGACCAAAAGTGCTCCCACTGTTTCCACACAATTTCTACCAGTTCTATGGCCTAATTTTGGAGTCTGAAACTTAGATCACTCTCCTCTAATAGAAAGTTCTTCACTAGGCCTGAAGCCATAGCTCTCAGAATGCTATTGAAAGGCAAAATATAATATTTGTCCTTTCTCTTGTCTTAAAATTTCAGGTAAAATTTGCAATCTGCTCTGTATTTTATGTGGCTACATTTTAATGTGAAAATTTATGTATTTGAAATTTAATACTCAATATCTTAAATTTATTATTCACGTAAGCTGAAGTCATATTTGTCCTAGAACCATGAACATCCTCTAGTTTATGTGTAATAGCACCCATGAGGCTGTTTCCTGGGGCAAAGGCTTTCTCTGTACTGCTACACTGCCAGCATATATAGGATACTCAGTCATAATGTCTACTTACTGACCATCAAATGTGCCATATTATTAGATACCTAGAAGGCTTTGCTGATACTATTTTCAAAGACAAAATACTTATCTTCCACTTCTTAATTTTTCTGCAAACTTAAAAAAGACCCTGATTCTCTCATGAGATCTCTCAAGCTCATTCCTTCTTCCCCTTGCAGTATTAATTCCAATACAAAACACATGGATTGCTAGCAGGACCACATGTGCCTCAAGACAGGGCCTACGTTTCAGACCTTTTTGCTTCTCTCAGACTTATGTGGGGAAATCCTTTCCCTATTTAGAAGCAACTACTTTTCCAACACGCCATTAGGATATGTGAACTACCCTTATAAAAAGAAAAGAGGAAGGGAAGACGAAGAGAAAGAGCTTACGTGGATGGAATACAAACAGCAGTAACCCACTAAAGACATCACATTGGCCCTGCGAGCAGGCATCATTGTTAGCCACATTGTATCTCTAAGCATCCTGAGCCTATGTGTCGTTACAGAACTTCTATAAAGATCATACTCTGGGAGCTCTGGAACACCAGCTCTTAATTCCACGATCCTAGATCCTAATGTGTTTTGGGGTTTTGTTTGTTTGTGAGTCTGAGGATTGAATCCACCTTTCTTTCATTTTTTCTTTATGTCTTTAGTACAGGGTCTACAGGGTCTCACTACAAAGATTGGACTTGTAGTGATCCTCCTGTTCTCAGCCTCCCAAGCTCTGGGATTACAGGTGTGCGCCACCATGCCCAGTCTTTTTTTTTTTTTTCTGTTGAGACAAGGTCTCACTAAGCTGCAAAGTTGCCCATGCTGAGTTTAAACTTGTAATCCTCTTGCCTAGAGTCCCACTGACAGTGCACAGATGCGAACCACCACAACCAGTTGTTTTAAATTCTTATGAGGGAATAAAAAAGACGAGGCATAAAATAGGCCAATTAACATAGGTGAGGGGTTGGCAAAAGTATCTGCTTATGGCTAAGGGTGGGAAGTGATGTCCTTCCCAGTTGACAGAACTAATACTTTCTAGTAAGAAAGCAGATGCTTTTCCATCGAGAGGATTATGTTAGTCATACCCAAGAGAAATGGGTCTGAGGCATGAACCCGAGCAGCATCAAGGAGTAATCAGTATGGACAGTACATAAACCAACAAAGGAAGACTTGTTCCCAGGCTCCAGTGGGCAGCAGTGTGGAGCAGGAAATCCCAGGACCTGGGAGAGAGTAGCAAGAAGCAAGGGCACCATCCATCTGGACAGAGCATGGTGCTGTAACTTGCCTCTTACCACTTAGTCTCTGGCTGTTTTGATTATCGGGGGCTTCTCTCTCATGTGACTCTTCCACAGAGAACATTAATTTCCCCAGAACCCACTTCCTTCCTTCCAGCCAACTCCTTCCAGAGCCCAAACTCTCACCCAGCTTGTCAGTCCGATGCCACGCGTGGCCACCACAATCATGCCTGCTCAGCATTCCCACAGATGGGTATCATTTTCCATGGAAAATAATATTTTTCTTCTGCCACGATAACATTCCCTAAATTAGGGGGAAAAGCCAAGAACTACTACTTTACAGAGTCATGCTTCATTTTCCCCGCTTGATGCAGCCCACAGCTGAGGGTTTGTTTACTATGAAGCCAGTAGGGACACTGGGGGCTGAGTGCCCAGTGGGGTCTTTGTCCTCAGAGTCTGGTGACTTCCTCAGAGTCTTCCCAAGTAGCAGACTCTATAATGGTGCTGGGAGGGTGTAACACTCTGTGAGGTTTTGTCAAATCGCTCGAGGCCAATTCTGAGTGGTCCCTGCTGAGTGTTTAATGCCTGAAGACACTCAACTGAATTATACATTAAGAATATTTTCCTAAGTCATTCATGTTAGATTATAGGCTATCAGCTGCTCATTGTTGCCTGTCCACCATAAATATAAAGCAATCATTTTTAATGCAAGCAGCTGTTGTTGGGCTGGCTTTCTCAAGATGCTTTGCCCAGGGACTCACTTTCTGCTCTTTTCTCCTTTATCAAATGCACTGCTGATTGTTTTTCTGCTCCGCTGCATACCACACACGTGGTGGTTGTGGGAGTATAAATTTCCCTTGCAGAGATTTGTTTGGACACAGGATTTCTAAAAATATCCAAAAGGCATTGAAGGTACCGGGGGGCAAATTAATTTATATGAAATCTGACGACGCAGACCCTCATCACAGGACTGTTTGGAGAATGGCCTTGGGAACACCAACCTGTTTCCTGACCTCTCACAGTAAAATTCAGGATTGTGAATTATTTTTCTTGAAAACACATTCCTATATTTTGTTAAAAACAAACTTCCATTTTCATGGATTTGTTGAATATATATTTACGTATGTTTTTGAATTGCATGACTGGGGATTTTTGATTATATTTATTATTTTTAAACCTTTTTTTGATGGTCTACAATATAACAGGGCACCATGCTAGATATAAAAATGAGACAAAATTTACTTAATATCTTCTCTCCTCTTATAGCCTCCATGAAAGATACAGAGTGACCAAAAAAAGTACTTGACTTACAATGCATTAGTTCATGATTTTTAAATTTTACAATGGTATGAAAATGATACACATTGAGTGAAGCTATACTTTAACTTTTGAGATATACAATTCCTAATAGCCAAAGTTTGGAAACATATTAAATGTTCATCAACAGATGAATGAATAAAGAAAAAGTGTTATCTCTCCATAATGAAGTAGAACTCAGCTGTAGCGACTTTTTTTTTTTTTTCAGTACCAGGGATTGAACTCAACCTTATGTTTGCCAGGCAAACACTTATTCTACTGAGCTATCTCCCCAGCCCAGAACTCAGCTGTAAAAAAAAATAGACTTGAGTCATTTGTAACAACATGGCTACATTTTCAGACTGTAATGTTAAGTGAAGTAAATTAGACATATGACCTTAAATATCACATGGTTCCTTTTACATGAAAAAATACATCAATAAAGTGTGAGATTGTTGAGGCTTGGGGTTTTTTGCAAGGGAAACAATACGGGACACATTATACAATATTTTATAATGGGTCACCCAAAGAATTATATATAAGTGCAGGAAATCTATCCATACACTAAACACTAAAGAATCCAGCTGGAGGCCTAGAGCCCACAACAAAGTCTCATGCAGGTCTGCTTCATGGACCTGTGCTGGAAAGGCCCAAAGGTCAGTAGTGAAAGCTAGAAAGTCTATTCCAGTGAGATGAAGGACCTGTGCTTGCAGGCTGAGGGACCTGAACTGGAGCTAGGAAGCAATGCTCAATGTAAGCACCAGAGCTTGCCCCAAAGTACCACAGCCATCCTCAGCAACAGTGAAGTCCCGAGTTCCTCTAACAGTGAGGAAAGCTGAGTTCACATCAGGAAAGCCAATGCAACAAGCTTCTCCATGAAGCTGAGCAGTGCACCATGTTCCCCTCTGGAACCAGGAAGCAATGCTCAAGATGAGGACCAGGGCTCCTCCAGAGTTCATCCGGGAAGCCAGCATGACAAGCTCCTCCAGCAGAACAGTCCAAGAGAACTAGCAGCTTCCAACAGCTTCTTCAAACAGCATCCCGAACAGCATTTCGGCAGCTTTTTCTGTTCTGTGTTTATGCTGCTGGCAACAATCCTCAGGTGGGCCTCTTGCACCCAGCACCACACTAGTTTAATTCAGGCCAAAATCATATAAAACATACAAGGCGACTGTACTAAAGCAAGGTTCATTTTTAGATACACTATCCTGGCTGGATTATAGTACTACACCAATTCATCTTCATTTTCATTCTCTCTCTCTCTCTCTCTCTCTCTCTCTCTCTCTCATCATATATATCATAATATATAGAATAATTAACTTTGTAAGGACTTATAAGATAATTAAATGAATCTAATGCTTCCAAAATAAAAGGGGCTAGAAGGAAAGGAGAAAATGCAAGGAACTATGTTATGTGCTTGTATGTTATCAATTCCCTACAGTGAATATAATCATTTATTGCAAACATACACTAATAAAAATAAAAACTTAAATAAAATTTTGATCTTTTGCTGGATTAGTGATACAGAAGAACCATTCTGTTTTTTCACTTTAGTATGACATTCAATAAGTTACATGAGATATTCAATACTTTATTTAAAATAGATTTTGTTGATGGCTTTGTCTATCTATAGAATAATGTAAATGTTCTGACATATAAGATACACTATGCTAAGGTATGATGTTGAGTAGTTGAGATATATGAAATTAGAATGCTTCCATTGGGATACTTTAAACTTATGATGGGGCCACTTATCAATAAATCTAAGATAGCTCAAGAAGCATCTGTGATTATGTAAGTTGGGATATGGGATATGGAGGGAAATTTGAGGATCTAAGAAAATGTCCCTATCCAGTGATTCATGAAGAGTTTCCTTGGTAGCATTTGGCCCAAAGCATCAAGAATAAATGGAGCCTATTTGGCATAGGAAGAGGGACAATTTCAGGAAGATGTGGAGACACATCCAGAACAGGGAGATGGGACCAACCATCCTGCTTTCCAAGAATGGAGGGAAGGCTAGGATACCTGCAGCAGAGCTGGGGGCAGGAATAGCACAGGAAGATTTGATAGGCAGGCAGGCTGGAAACCTTGGTGGGTTTTTGGCCATGTGAGGAGGAGCTTGGTCATCCTGAGACTGATAGCCACTGGACACTATAGCCATTAGGACCTCAGAAGAAAACTGCTAGCTTCTTTGAGCCATATTTTAGCAAATACTTTGAATTCTTTTCATGGGTGTGGGAGGAACTAAAGGAACTGGAAGAATGCTGAAATATTCAAGCAAAACAGCATTTTTCTATTATTTGCCACTGGGCTCAAAAAAGCAAGGTGGGGTTTTGGTTGGGGTGGACAGGGAGAACTGGAGCTAAGAGGTAGAGGTCTGAAGAAGTTATGGTCATGAAAGTCATAGCCAATATCAAAATCATCGCAATCAAGTAAAAGCAAATACTTCATACTCTTTTGGTTCATGTCCTCCAGTGTCCCACTAAATCCTTTGGTTGCCAGAAGCCATATAGGAGCCCTAGTAACCCACCAAGATCAGTAAGGCCTCTTCCCAACCAGGGCATAAGGTAGAGCAGAGAAGGATGCAGTGTGGCATCAGTGGGGCGAATGAAGAGCTCATGCAGAAAGGGCTTTGGGCCTGTGAGCAGCAAGCTGAGATGTGGGTTACAAAGCAGATCACTCTGTGGGCTCTGCAGAGAGCTAATGGGCAAAACCTAAGAGCAGGATAACTTATAAAGAGGCATCTGCAGGACCTGAGTAATAATGAATGGCAGCCTGAGATGGAGAGTAGACCAAGTTAATGGGGAAAGCATGGACTGAGTTAGGGATTTCTAATATGGCTCAGCTTAACAGCCTCGAAGTCTCTCATGTCCACTGTTGTGAGACACCAAGGCTCAGAGAAGAGAAGGGACTGGGGCCAAGTCAGAGTTCAGTGTTCTTCCTCTACCTCCTCTATCATACTGAAGACATGCTCTGACCAGGTTAGACTCCATCCTTCATTTCCAGGACAGATTTCTTCCTTGTGTAAATCTCTAAGAGTCACCCCATGGATCATTAATTATGACATATCAACTTGACTTGCCTAAGAAATGCCTACTAGATTAGTAAGTTCTGAGTATAATTGTGGATGATTGACATAGAGTCCAGCCAACAGAAGGGGACGTACCATCCTATGTGTGTGTGGTATCAACCAATAGATTTGCAGCTTAGAGGAGAAAGTGAAAAAAGGATACATCTCCCTTCTTCAGAAGAACTCTTCATCGTTGTTTTGAACCTTGGCTTTTGGTCCCTTCAGCCTACAATGCCAATTCTCCAGCCTTGCCACACAGACTGGCCCTGCTGACTCTATAGTGAGCCTCTAAACCTTCAACTTGTGACTGCTGCTTCTCTGCTCGCCACTGTACATAGATGGTCATTTAGATTCTTCTCTTCTCATCCCACAGACAGCCAAGGGGATTCCTCTACTTCTGATCCTGTAAGTCTACTAACTGAATCACTTTGTATAATTATACCCATATTTATATTGACCTTGTTCCTCTGGAGAACTATACGCACTCCTAGAGCCTTAACTTTTCTTTCTGGTTGTAGTTTCTGAACGCCAAAAATACCCTTGCTGGGAAGACCTGGATATTAACTGCCCTGTAGAGCTGCTGTGCATCCTGAGCTCCTTTCAAAGACTAAATCAGAATAAACAAAGGGTGCTGGAGAAGCAATATGCAGCTTATTTCCACTTATGTTCTATAAAGAATTATTGAGTGGTTATTTATCTCCAGGCAATGTTCAAACTCCATAACCATGTATGGATGGACTATAAACGTCCTTTTACAAATGAGCAAAGTTAGGCTCACCTAGGTTAAGCAGCTTGCTCAAGGATAATACCTGGTAAGTGGAAAAGCTAACTCAGAGCCTGATCTTCCCACTGCTAAGCGTTAATGTTCTTATCCACAGTACAATACTTCCCACCACCCGGCACAGCTCTGTGCTACACTCACCGTGCTAGTGAAGTTAAACATGGAATAAGTAGAGATACCCAGAAGGAGGAAGTGACCAGTAAACCATAAGGCCCTTTCCTCTCTTTGTTTACACGATATTTGTTGTGTCAAAAGGAGACTAATTTCCTTCTATTTCTGTCTGGATAAGCCTTGGTGATTTTGTTTTAACCAACACAAACCAATGATTTTTCTATAGGCTTTTTTTTTTTTTTCTTTTTATCGTTGTTGTTCAGTGTTCAGGCTCAAACCCAGGGCTAGGCAAGTGTTCTGCCACTGAGCTATAACCCAGTACCAAAGCTGGGATATCTGAGATAAGTCATAAATTGCTATGTTGTCTCTGAAGCCAATTGCTATGCTGTGACATGTCCAAGCCACAGAATAAAACCACATATAGATGCTCCTGGTGACAACTTCAGCTGAGCTATATGCTAGTAGTCAGCAAGAACTGCCACTTATCTTGGCTATCCAGACCAGTTCCTTATCAGACTATAACTACATGTGAAGGCCAGGTGAACCCCCAGATAAGACAAGCTAACCCAAAAAGGGTAACATTAAAAATTTTGCACACATCAGTAATCCCAGATTACTCAGAAGGCTGAGGCAGGAAGACTACTGCAAGTTCAAAGCCAGCCAGGGCTACAAAATGAGTTCAAGGCCAGTCTGAACTGCATAGTGAAACCCTGTCTCAAAAATACAAGACAAAAGATTTTGCTTAAGTTACCTAATTTATTTATTTATTTTTTATGTATTTAGTACAGGGCCTACAGGGTCTTACTATGGAGATCAGACTCATAGTGATTCTTCTGTTTTTAGTCTCCAAAGCTCTGGGATTATAGGTACATACCACCATGCCCAGTCTTAATCTCTGTCTCCCCAGGGGCCAGCATGGCATGATGGGGGTCAAACCCTGGCTACTTCACTCTGCCTAGCAGGCACTTTAATCCACTGAGCTATCTGGCTGGCCCTTAAGTCACCTAATTTATTTTTTATTTTATTTTATTTTTGTGTGGTACCAGGGATTGAACCCAGGACTTTGTGCTTGCCAGGCAAGCACATACTCCACTGAGCTATCGCCCTGGTCCAAGTTACCTAATTTAAATGTGACTTTATACATAGAAAGTCAGAACATAAGAAAAGGAATCTGATCTCACAAAGACGGAACACTGAGACAAAAGGAACATAATCATGCCATGTACATTCCTACTTCTTGGCAATTACTAATAAGGACCAGGTTCCTTAAGAACTTTCCATCTATAGCACAAATTATGCTTCTTCTAGCTCTTGTACTCAGCACTTTAAAAAAAGAAAATTTGCATGGGGACTTCCTTCCTGTGTGAGAGTCAGAGGCCCAGCCAGGGGAGATGCTTGGTCTTCAGTTTGTCTTTCCTTCCTTCCCAGCAGGAGTTGCTTTCAGACACTACTCTCAGGCCTGCTCTGGTCCATGTATCAGCCTAGGTACCCTCATCTGTCCCTCTCAGGCTACTTTGTTTTCAGGTTGTCCTGGCCAGATGGCACACAAGCTCTCTGGAGGGCATTTCCTGGATACTGTATGATGCCAAGGTCTGAGTTCATTCTACATCTAGTGAGGGATGGCACATACCAGCCTGGGGAGGGCCCACTGGCAGCTGTCCAGAACGCCACCCTAGAGGGATTACTAGAATGCCACTAGAGCAAAACTGGAACAAGGAACCATTTAACTCAGGTCTACCCATGAGGACAAACTGGTGAAACATAAATTGGTTTGGCGTCAATTAACCACTCCCTACTGCTGCCAGACTAACTCTGCTGATATTTTTGTGTTAAATATATACAGTTTACCTGGTGAATATAAAGCCTCACCACCAACTTCCAGAATGGCCCTTGGAGAATTCCCTGTAACAGTCCAGATCCCTGAAACTCTGAAACTAAAAAAATTCACAGTACTGTCTGTGCTCTTTACTGGGAGTGATTTATTAGAATGTCTGCATTCAAATAGTTTAATATGCCTCTCAAGAAATTGTCTAGTTCAGAAAATCACATGTACTATGTACATGGAAAATAAATCTTTATTCTGAGTATAAAAAGATATACTTTTATTATTTTTTCTGGTTTACCATTTCTGGTAAATGTTGAGCAGACACATAAAGAATAATAGTGTAAAAAGATCCATATTAAGCACTTGACAGGTACATTGTCTCCGTCTGGGTGGGGACATGGGGACTGTTGGCAGGAGCTAGAGGACAGAATTCAGGGAAGTCACACTGTTGGCAATCTTTTATTTCTAGCCTCATTCCTTTCAATATATAGTCAGATCCAAGTAGCTCTTCAGAGAATCTGTTATGTGGAAATGAAGTAAAACAAGAAATAGAAGTCAGGAAGTCCAGCCTAGCATATCATCTATTTGATCTTTGGGCTTAGAGAAAGATTAGGTGATATGGTTCTATGTAAGAACCTCAGGTCTTTTTCAGTTTCATTAACAATATCTGAGTGGTCCCGCTCCCAGCCCTAATTCACTGGTCAAACATTTTCTTCCTCTGATGAAGGAAGTACTTGCCTATTGCTAGGGTTGGTATGTCTCCCTCCTGCCTGTTTCTCACGTGCAATTTCACATGTGTTGTACCTGCTCCCTCGAGAATCCGAGGTCAAAACTGGGTTAGACATACAAGAGATGTATTAAACAAATATCTGGGAAGGGAAAACAGAGAGAGATGGGGGAGGCCGGGAAGGTTGCCAGACTACAGGCAGGTCGGACCCTGTGAAGGATAGGGAGAAGGAAGGAGGGCTGGAGAGGCAGTTTTGAAAGTGGAGCACAGTGTTCAGCAAGGTCTGGCTAGGCTCATGAGAGCTGTAGAGCCAACTTACTATGTACCTTGCAAGAACAGACCTGCTCTAGTCTCCTCCTTGGGCAGAGTCATTGGTGGAGAGCAGCCCAAGAGAGACAGTCTTGGCAGGGATGTCACAACGGGGCATGAGCCCAGCACCTGGCACTTTTGATTTGGTTTCTGTGTTCCAGCTGGAGACCCAAGTGTGGCATTTTCACAGTCGCCAGAGACATAGAAGCCTAAGTGTAATAGAAACCAATGGGGGAGCAGGAGAGGTGAGGGAGAGAGAAGACCAACAGCGAGATGCCTATGGTCAATTTCACCCATATTTGGTCAGGGCCTAATTTATCCTTCCAATGAAGAGTGCAACAATTTTCAGGCTTCTGACTGCTGAATCCCAGGGAAGCACTAGAATCCACTTGCTTAGCCACTGCATCTAACATGCCTGGCAAGCAATCACCACTGATGGTCTCTTACCACGCGGAAGATGTAATGAAGGTTCCTAAGGGTCAATTTTCAGTTGGATTGAGGGGATGCCTACATTCAACTGCAAGCATTTGTCAACAATAAAGTATTTTATCTCTCATGGTAGTGTAGTGATAAGAAACCCCAGTGCAGGATAGATGATCTCTCATTATTCAGCTGATACTGGTAAAGAAGATGCAATTATTTCTTTTCAGAGAATTTTGGGTCGTGCTAGAACTATAGGAAGATTTATTTGGGGCTAGCTAAGAATTTGTGCACTGGAGTCATACAGAGATAGATTTACATGGGAAATAACAAATGATTTCTTAAACATTTTCAAGAATTCTCCTCTCAGGTAGGCCACATGTCCCCTTCATTGTACTTTCCAGCACTGTACTATGTAGCTGCTGCTTCATGAATCTCACTGTGCTATAGTTAGTTACTTGTGAATTTATTTCTTCTGATAGTTGGCAAACTTTCCCCAATAACTAGAATCTTACGTATTAACTAATTAAATAATTAACTCATCACTCACATATTTGTTCACCAAATGCTTTCTGACTTGTTTGTCTACAGTGGTTCTTAGTATCTGAGGAGGCCAAGATAAATTAGATGCCACACTTGTCCTCAAGAAATTCTCTGTAAGCTAGGGAGGAAGATGAGCAAATGTTAATGTCACCTTGAGTTGTGTGCGCCTACTGACTAGGAGAACAAGAATATCAAGGAAGGAATAACTATTTATAATTAGGGGCATCAGTGAGGAAATTCATCAAGGAATTGATGACTTCTGAGCTGAAAGGTGGAAGATAAGTAGCTATTAGAAGCGTTTCATCCCTAGTTTCCAGTATATAAACCAAGTCCTCAATTTGTCTCTGCAAAATGAATGAATAATAGAAATGAATAGACAGAGTGGAACTGAAAGTAGCTTTTCCTGATCAGCATTTATTGCTGGGACTAGTACTGCATCCCTGGATCAAGGACTGGGTTCATGACCCAGGCATTGTCAACCAAATGACTGAGCAAGTTCTGGCTGTGGGGAATGGTACAAGAGAGGGGATGAGGCTGAATTTTGTCTGGTGAGATGCATTATGGGACTTGTTTGAGCGGTGGAAGGATACAGCCTCATCTTCAGGAGTTGAAAGGACTAGCAGTTGTGATGATACCAGCCTGTGGGTCCTGTGAGCCCCGTGACATGGCCAAAACCTACCTGAGGACAAAGTCACCTCGAGGAAGCACTAGAGAGCTGAAATTAGATACTGATGATACTGTTTTAGCTCCTGGGACCAGCAATAGAAGAATGGCTCCATCCCTTTCCTATCCTTCAGGTTATCACTGCATTAATTATTTTGGAGTGGAGCAGTGCGTAAGCCAGTTTTAGGGAGCTTTTCTATTACTTGCCACCAAAAATGTCTTGGCTACAGAATGAGATGCTTGATAAAGCATTAAATTCTCTATTTCCAGAATGAGTCACAGAGAATCAAGTCTATCACAGAAGGATATGCTGCACTGTTAGGGAAACACTAAAGCCTTTTAGCCTTGCTGATCAAGGCCAGAAATGTGGTCTATTACCTACAGCAGAGAGTATACATGGAAGAAAGAAAAGCAGGTGTGAAGGAAGGATATCCATCAGATTGCCCAGCAGGCTTTCAGAGGGTTGGTATGTTCAGTCTAAAGTATCATTTCAGAAGGACTATTGACTTCATGCATTTGGGTGAGTGACAGGATTGGCCCAAACTGCAGACAGTTCACGCACACATGCACACATACACACACGTATGCTGTTTAAAAATTAGCAAATATGCAGGATTGTTGATAGAAATGCAGGTTCTAAACTATGGAACCTGAAAAATTTATTTTTCCTGTTCCTATTTGCCTTAAGTGTACTATCTAAGCTGCCAGAATTCAAGGCCCTCCCAACTTCCTGACAAATGTATGCATCCTCCCCGCAGTGCCAATCATGGCAGAGTCCAAGGGAGAAAGTGCCCAAAGCCCTGACCCTGAGAATTTGAGTCAGGAGGCCAAAAATCTATATAACACATCTGGGGCAGGAGAGCTGACATTTAATGGGGCAAAGCCTAGAACTCGGGAGTATGTACTTTATGAAATGAATATACAAATAAATAGCTGACACTAAAAGATAGTGTCTCCTAATTGCTCAGAAACCACTGGACCATGGTACTATTTATTAAAAAAACATGTATTATAGAACCAGTATTTTTTCTGTTACTGACTGAGACCATACACTAGGATATGCCAGGCATAGATGGTAAAGGATTAGGGCCAGAGCCCAGGGCTCTGATTTCTTTAATAAACTTGCTGTGGTTCTTGATCAAGATAGGTACAACATTTTTGTTTTCTTCTCTTCATCCTGGAGGAGACATAAAGGGATAGCCTTATGTGTGGCTGTTGCTAGGCATTCTTACTTCCTAGCCATTTCCTCATTAATCCTTCTTGGTTTTTTTCTACCTCCTGATCTTTTTTTTTTTTTTTTTTTTTTTTTTTTTTTTNTTTAATTTTAGGGAAGGATGTATAGGGTGCTCAGGGTCTCACAACTAGATTGGACTCATAGTGATCCATCTATTTACAGTCTCCCAAGAGCTGGGACTATAGGCGTGCATCACCATGGGGACAGGGATGGGGCCAGCACAGCAGGCCCAGGGATCTAACCCTTTGCCCTGTGCCTGCTTGCAGGTGCTTTAATCCTCTGAGCTATTTGGCTGGCCCTTATCTCCTGATCTTCCTTTCATTCCTTCTTGGCAAAAAGACATTTTTACAAATTATTTTCCATTTAAGGATAATAGACATTAGTTGGACATATGCATGGATGTAGGTGTTGATTAAATCCAACCTCTCTTTCTTCATCTGCCTACCTCCTTTCCCAACTGTTTATGAATAATCTTATGAATCACATTCTGATCGATCCAATATTCTGATCAATTTCCAGTCCTTTTTTTTTTTTTAAGACTTCAAGGAACTCGTTTTATTCAGACAGGGGAAAATCCACATACTGTACTTAAGATTCACACTTACAAAATTATCACTCTGAATTTAGGAATAAGAGGAATTTGGTTGTAGATACAATTTGTTTTGTAGATACTAACTGTAAATTTAGAGAGGAAAAACATTCATTGCCTTAATGTTATGGTTTGGGGTTTCTTATGTGATTCCTAAATCCATCTACTATTTGTTTTGCTTTGATACAGTTTACATCTATGGTAAGAAGACTAACCCTAACAGCCCTGGTTCAGGTGTGGTCTTCAGTTCAGGTCATGTAGCTGGCTGTCATATCTGTTCCTTGAAGAAGCCCCTGAGCTCTGGGTTTGCCGAGTAGAGTCCTTACCATTTAACTCTTTCTACACATAGGACATGTGTCATACACAATTGCTGTGAAAGAAGTGATTGTGGGGTAACTGCTGGACTTCCTCTTCAACTGTTTAATCATCTTTACATACTGGACATTCTAAACCCATATCAACATATTCCTGAGTTACTGTCACTGTTGGAAGAGAAGTGATTTTTTCCTTGTCAGCTGGGGGAGGCCCTGTGTTTTCCCAGTTATCCTAAAAACTGGGTTACAATGGCATCAAGCTCTGTTTGACCCTAGGCATAGTCCCCAGGGTTGGAGTGCAGCAACCTGCTCCAGGAAAAAGGCTGTGAGGATCCAGGTATTGCAGAATTTGTGAAGAATCCTGCAAAGATCTATTGTATTATTCCTTCAATAGCTGGAGATCTACCAGGACAAGTGCTTTCTCAAGACCGGTATCTCTGAGTCATTGGCAGACATGGAGGCCGACTTGGTCCCCAGAAGTCAATATGAGTTTGGTGACCTCTGTCATTAGCTCTGTTATCTTGGTCTAGTGGATTGCTACTCAGAAATGGTCTAAAATCTTGGAAAAACATTGTTTGATCCAAATGGTCCCACAGCTCTACCAAATGTGTTGGTGAGCTATTGTCTATCTGACTGCCTCCACCACCTAAAAAACTGGAATCATCTGTCACTTCCTCAACAAAGCCTGATTCACATCTGGGACACATATACTTTGGTAGTTTGGGGCTGACCTCACTCTTGCAAAAGTGGCAGAAAAATCGGTGGGTGGCCACAGCTTCCTCCTTCATGTCCGACCCGGCCGCAGAAGCCTCTGCCATCTTTCTCCTCAGCAGCGGCTATTGGAGGTGACCGCCCTGCCTCAAGCCACTGCTGCTCCTGGCTGGGCTGCTGCCTCCGCCTCCACCCTTGGTGTGGTCACTGCTCCACCCCAAAGCCTTGACTAATCAAGAGCCACAGATTCTGGTTCAAGCTTTGTTACCAACTGGTTGTTCAACATTAGGAACGTTATTTAATTTCTCTGGACTCAGTTTCCTTTTTGGTAATAACAAGTATGGAGAATGCACTTGCTCAATTCACGTTCCCAAAATATGAGGTACTAGTGCGCCATGCTAGTCATTTTCCCAACATGGGGGCAAAATCCTGTGGCTGGCATGCAGCACGTAGGGAGGAGAGGCTGATTTGGCTTACAGTTTCCAGTAGTTAGTCCAAGGGCTCAGAAACAGCAACAGGGAAAAACAGCATGGCATGAGAAATCTGCTCACTGTACGGCAGGCAGAGAGAGGAGAGAGAAGCTGGGACAGGAATACACTCTTCAAGGCCATGCCCCTAATGACCCATCTCTTCCAAACAGACCTCACCTCTAAACATATAAGACTTTGGGGGCAATTTTAGACTGAAACCATCACAGATGCACACTGTTATAGTTTGTGTATAGGTGTCCCCCCAAAGCCTCATGCAGTCTTGGGGCAGCTT
>NDGN011388622.1:0-15218 GCA_002564285.1 Tympanoctomys barrerae
AAAAATGAGGTATAAAAAGTAAAACCATATTAATATGCTGAGCTATAAAAGGCTCAAGTCAACACCTTCTGACATTGCCGGTCAGTCCTAAAGATAACCCACTACTGTTGTGGACTACTGGACTATGTTGGCATATTTTGCTGATTTCACACGCCTACAATATTTAAATGGTAATGGAATACCCATCTCTGACAAAACTAAACAAAAAAGGGGTATACAAAGGAAGGACCATTTTGGATTTTTATATACAAAATAGTTAGGATAGATATACAGCTACTTTCTCTTAATTCTGTGAGAAGAAAGATTTGTACTAATAGTATTTGGACAGGACATCATGTCTGCATCTTGTATGAATAACCACTAAGAAGATAACAATAGGCAATGTATTAATTATTGAAACTGTCCTGTTAATCAGTTTTGAAACTGTCTCATTGCTATCTGTTTCTCAATAAAATTAATAAATTTAAAAAAGGAGAAATGTGGAAGACATCAATGTATGAAGACCAGGGGAAACTGGGGCGAAGAGCAGCTGCAGAGCAGGAAGCCAGCAGTGTGTGATGCAACTGGAAACTGCAAGGGACAAGGAAGGCGCCTCCTCCAGACTCTTGGGAAGAAGAAAGCCGCAGGTGAGACCTGGAATTCAGAGCTCTGACTCCTGACTGACAGCATACTTCGGTTGCTCTACACCACCAGGCTTGTGAGAATTTGTAACAGCTGCACTGGACTCAGGACGAAACCCAAGCAGAGATAGTGCACCACAAGGGGAACATTAAAAGCCAGTCATCTCACCTTTCTTAAAATCCTTTCAGAATTTTGAATAAAATAATGTTTAATTTAAAATAAATATGGAAAAGACTGACATTTTCTTTTTACTTTTTTTTCTTTTGATACAGGGTCTCACTACTCAGTTTGGACTCATAGTGATCCTCCTGTCTCAGCTTGCAGCACTGGGATTACAGACGAATACCACAACACTCAGTTCAGGGGCCAGCATGGAATGTGGTATGGGGGATCAAACTTGGGGCCTTGAGCTTGCCAGGCAGGCATTTATGCTACTGAGATATCTCCCCAGCCCAAGACTGACATTTTCTGATTGTTAATTCAGAAATCTAGAATTTCTTACCATTAATGCAGTGCAGCTTTTTATGTTTTTAAAATTTTATGATTTTTATTTTGTACACTTAATTTTTGATTACTGATTACTGCCCCAGATTTTTGTCATTCTCACTGCCGACCCCTTTTGGATGTTGTAAGCGGATTATGTGGGTGTAATTATTCTGTCCACAGACAATTAAACATTAGTTTTAATATGTACTCATTTCTGATAATATCTCATTTTTTAAAATATTGAATTACAGAATAATGAAACATAAAAAGGAAAACATGCTATTAGCAGCACCAGCACGCGCTGTCACCCTTACGCGAGTATCCTGCCTGCCTGTCTGTTCTCTGCCTCTCTCCTGAACCTGAGTGCCCCAAGTCCTCTCTTTCCTGACCACATTAGCATCCTTTTTTCTCAGATCCACTTTCTACCTCATGGGTAGGATGCCTCTACCATTAACTTGGGTTATAAAATTTAGATTTTTTTCCAAGTTGGAGGATACGTGACCGGAGCCTTTGTGTTGCTGTTGTGCTAATCAGAGCTGTCAGCCTTGTTTGGCCTCGCTGCTCACAACAGCCTCCTGTGTGGGGAAGGTGGCTGGCTCTCGGGTGCAACGTGCACTTCGGTGGACCTGTGTGCTGGGGGAGGCACCGCCTCTTCCCTGCGGGTGTCACCCAGAAGGCTGTGTCTCCTGCCCAGCTCCTCCTCCTCTCCCTGTCACCAGGACTAAGCAGCTGTCCTTAGCCAGAGTGAGGGTTCTGCCTCAGCTCCAGCTGACCCGGGATGGGACCATGAGTGAAAAGTGTTGTGTCCCAGTAGAAGAGAGTCAGACATCCCCTCTAATTCTATTTCCTCCCCAGCCCCTGCCTCCCTTGGAACTTCACTACCAGCTTATATTTACAAGGTGAGATGCTGCCATCTTGCTTGTAGTAACTGTTATTACTTACAGTCCTGGTTCTCAGGAGGGCATCACACGTCTTCGGGAGGGAACACTGCTTTAATAGTGTCCACCTAGTACTGTGACAACTGGCACGCTTGCAAATGCTTTCTAGGGGAGTAGCACTACTCCAGTTGAGAAGTCCTAACATTAATTAAAATGTATTTAGATAAACCAATTTGGTCTACTAACATCTTTGATTACTGTTCCCTTGAATTCTATCACTGCCTGTAGGATTTTCTCCTTTGCCAGCAATGAGGGTAGTTTCAAAATGAGTATGTGCACTAGCAAAGTTTTTGAAACCTTGTTTTCTTAAGTTCCTTAATTTCATCATCACTCTTTAATGATTATCAGAGTTTATCCCCAAGGTTCACTAATTTGTTGTTCATTTATGTATTTGGTAAAAGGTCTCACTATGCAGCTCGGACTCATAGTGATTCTCTTGTTTTTCAGCCTCACCA
This sequence comes from Tympanoctomys barrerae, assembly GCA_002564285.1. NCBI lineage: Eukaryota > Metazoa > Chordata > Mammalia > Rodentia > Octodontidae > Tympanoctomys > Tympanoctomys barrerae. Next base: position 2,501 of record NDGN011388622.1, read on the forward strand.
GCATTGGGATTAGAGGCATGCACCACACGCCTGGATTCGGTTGCCAGCTCAGCATGACCCAGAGGCAGAGCCAGTGCAGCATGCAGGTGTGGGGACTGAACCCTGGTGCGTGCTCTTGCCAAAGAAGGAGCTTAGTCTGCTGAGCTATCTTGCCGGCCCTTGTTCAGCTTTTGTCTCAACTTTTTTCCCCGAGTCCAATTTTGCCAATGAGAAAACTGGTGCCAACTGATTGTTGTTTCTTCTCAGCTAATCTGTCTCTTCTTTCTGGTTTTCTTCAATTTTTTCAGATACAAGATAGATAGATAGATAGATAGATAGATAGATAGATAGATAGACAGATAGATATGAAATATACTTTATATGAAGTATACTGAAATGCCTACTTCTGTGGGTTTATTCTTATTTTGTTTATTCTGCAAAACATTTAATGGGAGTTTTGAACTTGAAAAAAATCCCATTTTTCTCTGTATCTCCTGAGTACTATATAAAAATCTGCTCTGTTTCTTTACTGTTCAACTTTGCTTTTATAGATTACTTACAGGTATTTTGTGTTCTCTTCAAGAAAAATATTTGTTTAATATATTTTTCAATGATATACTTTTTATTATCTGGTTGGGTAGGCAACTTATTTAAAAGATCTCTTTTGTTTCAAAAATTGCAGTTTTTCTTACTAGAATCTGTGTTTTCCTCTATCACCAGCATCATTGAAATGTCCGCAGTCCTTGAATTAGAGCATCTTCATTTGCTAGTCATCTTAATAACACTGCGAGCAAGACCATGATCATTTAAATTCCCTCTATGCAGATTTACCCCTGGGAGAGCACTCACTCCTGTTACTCATCTCCAAGGATGCTTATTATTCTAAAACTCTCATAATTTCTTGCAAATATTTCAGAAATCTAGGGCAATTTTACAATTGTTTCACTTTCAAAACTGCTAAACCCAGCTAAAGACAGGGTTTCCTGTCTGCCATAATGTATACTGAACTATGTATGTGATTAATCCCAATGTGTTTTTTAATTTTTAATGACACTTTACTTTTGACCACTGATGATTTAGGAATGTCTTAACTTTTACATAACTGTGAATCTCCCAAGCTTCCTCTTATTGCTGAGTTCAAATTTTATTCTGTGATGTTTAGAAAACATGCCTAAGCTGATCTTGATGCTTTTAAATTTATTATAGCCCTACCTCTTGAGTCTCAAAGAGCAAAATCTATATTAATTTTTTATTTTTATTTTTTTTGGCAGAACTGGAGGTTGAACTCAGGTCCTTGCGCTTGCCAGGCAAGAGCTTATTCTACTGAGCCATCTCCCAGGTCCCCTATATTAATTTTTTAGATCATTTTTATTTTTATGTTTTCATGTGTCTTATTTTTAAACTTTCATCAGTATTTTTCACAGGGCATAATGATTACAACACTTGCGGGGACTGGTACATGCACAAAATAAATTTCAACTCTCTTACCTTTCCACCCACCTCCCTTTTATTTTTCCATCATCAGAATCATTTCTTTATACAACATTACAAACTAAATTATCATATATACAAACTTAAAACCAAACTAATAGGGCAAAGGACAGAAAACCCATCAGGAAGTTGTACTGAAAGGTACACTTTTAGATACATCATTCATGTGAAATTAAAATTCTTTTTCTCTTGTTTTTTATTATGTGTTTTATTTCATAATATATGTGAAATACTATATATATATATATATATATATATATATATGACATTCACCTATTTGGCTACAAGTGACTCAAGTTATCTTTTTTATGGGAGAATAATACTACATTGTGTACAAACAGCACATTTTTTAATCATTCATTTGTTGATGGACACGTACACTGTTTTGAAGAGTTACCTCTTCTGAGTTGTGCTGCTATAAACATAGTTGCGTGTGCATCACTGTGGTGTGAGGTCTGCAATTCTTGCAGGATTTGAGGTCCTTTTTAGAAAGTGATTAAATCAGAGGACAGTGCACACTAACTCTTCTTCTCACACCCCGACATCGATCTACACTGTCTGAGTCGACACCCTGCTGCAAAGCCATGTAACTTCCGCATTTGTGTCTGATTTTTACTACAGACCTTTTCTGAGTATCAAACTCACACCCAATATATTTATAGGAATTATCTTTCATTACCTGTAATATAAGAAAATGTAAAGCAATTAGTTAACTAAACTTGAATTAATTTATGTAATTTAAATACCTGTCAAAGTAGCAGATATTATTTTAGCATTAGCTTCATATTTTGTAATATTCTAATAAGCTTAATTATGACATTTGCAAATCAGAAATTGCTTTCAAATTTTTCTGTTTATTTGGTTATTAGAATTCAAAGCTATTTTTCTCAAATGATATAGACTTAAGTTGCGAAGATTATGTGGAAAGTACTGGAGATAATATTTTCTAACAGCACTTTCCCATGAGACCAGAGAAAAAATGCACTCCTTGATTTCTATAAATGTACCCATAAGATGAGCGGTCAACAACAGAAGCAGTGTGACTTATTCAACGTTCAACATAAATTAAAGTGTTCAGCTGCATAATTTTAAGAGATTTCAAACAATGTTTCCATATCATTTATTTTCTATTTTTGGTGCCGGGGCTTTGTGTTTGCCAGGACCTTATGCTTGCCAGGCAGGTGCTTGTGGCTGAGCCCTCTCCCCAGCCCAGTGTGTGTGTCTCTTGTTGCACAGAAACGTAAGTGTATCCACCAAGATGCGCAGACATACAGAGCCCTGTATTAAGAAGTACTGCTTTATACACTTCTAATTTAATTTTAAAAGTCCATTAATGGATAGATGTTCATTTGAAAGTAGAAAGAACATTCATATTATCTCTATACATAAAAACTGTACTAGTAATGGTAAAATTATGTTAATTTTTATAAATCAGCTATGGTTCTGATATGCTTAAGGAACATTTGCATTCCATTTGAACACTAATCGTTTTTGGTAATTGGTAATGCATAAGTCTTATTTAGTTATGTATTTCTAAATGTAATAAATAAGTGGTCAAGAATATTCTGTTATGAAAATAGTAATAAATGATGGAAAGAAAATATTCCATAAACATGAAGTCATTTGCAAGAACAATTATGTCTAGCGTTACAAAAATTTGACTTTAAATATGATACCCACAGTTAAATTACAGAATAAAAGTTATGAAAATACATAGGTATTATTTATTTTCAGCTTTAAGAAGATTAAAATTATAGATATGATCATTATTCTTGACCAAAACATATACTTTATTCGAACTTTATTTTTTATTTATTTATTTTTTATGTATTTAGTACAGGGTCTCATTACGTAGATCAGACTCATAGTAATCCTCCTGTTACAGCCTCCCATGAGCTGAGATTCTAGGTGCTCACCACCACACCCAGTCTCAGCCATCTTTACAGCACACCTGGGGGTGGGGCCAGCAGAGCAGGCCCAAGGATCAAACCCTGGCCACTGTGTTCTCCCTAAGCAGATGCTTTAATCTGCTGTGCTATCTGGCCAGCCCCTTAAACTTTATTTTAAAATACATAGTTATCTCTAACATCCTTCAGGACAAAAAATGTTTTTTCCATATAAGAAATTAAAAATTTGAGAATTGAAAATTATTACTTCAATGCTTTAAACTTGCTTCCTTGGAATTCATATTCTCCTGAATATCAAGATCTTAGATTATCTGAAGATATGTTGCATCTATGCAAATGTAATTTGTTAATAATTTGAGATTAAGCCAGAAAAAAAGGAAATACTGGATTAACCAGTGCCCTAAATAGAAAAACAAGATACAAAAGACAAAACAGGGTGGCACTGACCAATAGGCTTACAGTCTGAATGGAATAAAAAGGGAAAGAAGGCAGACTCTCTGGCTCCTGCCTGCAGTGCCAGGAACCGTCTTTCCTATGCTGTCCCCTTCTGCCATGGTGTCCTGGCGTGGAACCAGCTGATTATAAGCTGAAACCTCTACATATGTTGAACTGAAATAAATGTTTACCCCTTTGGTGTGGGGTGGGGGGACAAAAACAAAGGAGCTGAGAAGATGGGCAGAGATTTGAGTCCTGCATCTCCAGCAAGGAAAGGTCAGCATGGACTTCTAAGACCTGCGTCTAGGGCAGGGCCTGCTGCTGCTTCCCATCGCTTTTCTCAAGCAGAAGCAGCCTGTGAGCGCTTAGATCTCACACTGTCCCCTTCACGCATCACGGTCAATTTCTGTGATCTAAAAACCTATGAGTTTAAAATGATCCATTACAGGAAACTAATACAACTGTGTGCAGTCTAAACTTTGTGACTACTAAAATTGCTTATTTAATAAGTCTGTTTTCTTCATTCCTACAATCCCAAATTGTCATTTCATTGCAATTTTCTAGAATTTATGTAATATTTTCAGGTCTAATTTGTTTTATTGACAATATAATCTTTAAAAACTTAGCCCAAAATCATTCCTGCACCACTGTAATTTAAAATAAGAAACTATTACCAATTAAGAAAGAATTGAAATTCCATACTGTGTTTAATTACTACAGATTAAATTATACATGTAATATTTTAAACTTTACATAGGTTAAAAAAATAAATTGGCTTTTAATATAATCGTTGATAGGAGGATCATTGCCATTTTAATAGTTGTTTCATTCTATATACATTCATTCTTTTTCATCCATTCAAAGATATAAATGAATGCCTCCTATTTGTCTGACATGATAAATATTAACAGATATCAATGCAATGAATATCCTTACAAAACTGAAAAAAAAAATTCTAGAAAAAAATGACAATGTAAATGCACTAACTAAAAAGGATTTAAGGGACACCATAGAGACATGTGATGAGATATCTTAGTCAATTTTAGGTCAAGGAAGTCTTCCTGGAAAAAGAGTTTGTAACTTTGAACCTAATGGGTGAGTGGAAGTTACTATAGCAGAAAAGAGGGTAGAAATGTCAGAGGGTCAAGGCCAGGCAAAAGCATGATTACATTCAATGGCTGTTGCTTTAAATATGATAAAGGTCACCATAGCCTATGTCACAGAAGTGGCACTGAAGGGGGAAATAATCACAGGAATTAACAGTTACATACAGAAAAATTCATCTGGACTAGCAATTGATTAAATGAGAACAGGAATGAATAAGAGAGAGAGGGGAAAAATTCCAGCTGAGTTATAGGATCGTGGCTAGGGCAAGTGAAAGACAGGAGTACAGGCGATAGAATAAACTTGGAAGCAAATGAACAAACTCATTCTCTAGATGGTTGAAATGCTTGTCCATAAATATCGAGAGACAGATGTGTAGTAATGTATGTACAGGCATAAGGTACAGTAGCACACACCTGTGATCACAGCACGTGGGCACCTGAGGCAGATGGATCATTATGCATTTAAGGCCAGCCTGAGCTACATAGTAAGTTCAAAACCAGCCTCAATTTAGCAGTGAGACCTTGTCTCAAGCTAAAAAGAAATTAGTTATAATTATCTAAATTACAAAAGAAAATACCACATCAGAAATTTCCAAATTGCAGCACATTTATAGTTTTGTCATTGTTTTATGCTATAAATCACTGTTTTGATTTTCTGTGCATGCAGCACCAGATTATTTGGGCCTGAAAATAATGAAGATATTATTTTTGAGTTATTATTTGGGTTCTATTATCAGACCAATAGGTTGTATAGAGCTAAAATCAAGGTGACAGTAGGGTGTTGTTTCCTGGTGGAGCTCTGGGAGAAAATTGTCACCTCCTCTTTCTCAGGTGTGCGGAATCTGCCAGTGACTACCAGTACCTTTCTTCCACCTTCTACACTAACTAATGTGCATCTCTCAGAGCTTCTCTTTGGAAGCTGCGTCTCCACCTCATTTCTTCTTCTGCCTCTTTCCTCTCTGGATTCACTTTTAAGGACCTATGTCTTCAGCCCTACATAATCCCAATCTCACAGTCGGCTGACTGTCAGGGGAAACAATATCTGCAGCCTCCATTTACCTTTGCTAGCCCTCATAGTTCTTGGGGATTATGGCATGGACACCTTGGAACCATTATTTTGTATACTATGCAGCTCTATTTAATCAGTCAGGGGGAGGGAGAGGACAGAATTTGTTTCAACACCAGAAGTCCCATGGGGAGTTGGTCACACGGGTGTTGGGGCAGAATACAACAGGGAGCTATTAACTGTGATAAGCAGATACCAGCATTGATACATGGGGGGAGAAGAGGGGGAAGTTGGGCATTCCCAGTTTAGGACCTTGAGAAAAGGACCCCAGTGCTGTCAGGTTCATATTCCCTGAGGAAGGGGCACCGCTGTGCGGTGTTAGTTCCTTTGAAGGGTGCCGTGAAGCTTGTTGAAGCAATATACAAATAAAACCTGGGGCTAAAATTAACTCCCGAGGTAAAACTGATGTTGGGACACATGTTGACAGAACAGAGAGTGAAGGGATAGAATTCCTCCCACAATCTGCAAACCTACTGTTACTCTCTTTTATCAGTGAAGGCAAAAAAGCAAAAATTCACATCCCAGTAGCAGCCCCACAGGACAGGTATGGAAGCAGATGTATTTGTTCTGAGGAGAAAACTGATAACTTTGGGCATAGTGGCCTTTGGCCACCAGAGATCACAGCTGTGTGGACTCAAAGAAGAGAAGAAAATGCTGGTAGCAAAGACGAGAGAGTGAGCAAAAGTTCTTCCCACTTCAGGGAGTTCCAGGAAGGGTACAGTCATGGGGAAAGAGCTGAACCTATATTCATTTGTCCTCTTCTGGGGAGAGGAGGAGGAGTCACAGGGCTGTGGGGTGGGCTGTGGAACATTGACCCACTTTCCTAGGCACAGGATGCTAGCAATAGGCTTAGGCCTCTAGAATTCTGCACATTGCCATACTCAAGGCAAAGAATAGAACTGAAGGATTCTAGAAGTTACGATAGCCATGTGAGGGAGGGGGACAAGAAAGTGTAAAGAATTTTTAAGCCATGAAATCTCGACATAACCCCAGCATATTTTTCCAAATGCTGCTTGCAATGAGCAGTCCTCTGCAATTGTGAGTCCAAAGGACAACGCCACAGCAGAGAACGGCAAAGACCTGAAACCATGGGACGTGGCTAAGGCTTCCTGTCTTCTTTGTTAGCTCAGAAGCCTCTATGTAAGATAATAAGCGAAGCCTCAAGAGACAAAGTTTAAAGCAAACCTAAACAAGATAATTATAATTCATCAAGTCTGTATTTTATCACTGTTGCCCCCCATCTTCACAAAAATGTACATTTTATACAAATAAGAGGGATTTAAAAGTAGATCAGATGTGCTGAATTATAAGGAAGTCATGTTTACATTAGGCAATGATGTCTGTAAGTGGCTGGACCTTGTCCCTATGCATTAGGGTGGAGAGCTGATTGAAATTACTTTATTATAAGGATCTAGAATTCTGAAAATTTTGAAGAAAAAAATACACCCTAGTTCTATTACTCCAAGCTACTCTCCCAGTAGTATACATTTCAAATGCAATTATTTGAAGCTTGCGTTTAAGTTTCATATTTCATATGTGTTTACTTGAAGGCATTTGAAGAGGCAGAGATTGCATAAGGAGGACGCATTGGTTAAAGTTCTCTGGAGGAAAAGAATTGAAATTGTGCTAGGGAAATTATTGGACAGCTTTACAGGGTCAAAAGCTAGCAGGCTACAGTTTCTGGCCACACAGCAGAGAGCCGTACAATGCAAGAGCTGCTGAGGCCACAGAGTGAGACGGATCAATGACTCAGGGCCAAACAAACCCTGAAGATCCCTGGAGGAGTGGTGGCGTCAGCCTGCACAGGAGGCCCAGAGGACCTGGAGTCTGATGCTCACAGGCAAAAGCATTAGCGAAAGGTACGCCCTGTCATGTAGAATAGCTTCCAAAAACCTATAGCCAAGTTCTCCTTTCTTGCCTCTTCCTTCCACTTGGGCCACAAAACCAATAAAAGCCCCTCTCCAACCAAGCCTGCGTCTTTGAGCTCAGGTTGCTGAGCTGCATCCCAAGCATTTCCAAAAACTCCCCCTAGACAAACTCAGAAGTGCGCTCTACCAACATTCCAGGCACTTGTCAATCCCACAAGTTCAAAGGCTGTGACAGTCACAGTCCCCCTTTCATTCCTTGCGCAGCAGGCACCTTTCCTTACCCCTTCAGACACCACGGTCGGTTCTGAACTGTGCTTCATGTGACACAGCTGCCCTTCTTGTAAGTGGAAACACACGTATTTCCTCCCCCAAAGAGAAAGCCAAGTATTTTTAGGGGGATAATGCTTGCTCATTTCTTGACATACTGTGATTTAAGTGTTAAAGTACAGATTTAACAATATCCAATTTCCATTAATAAGTAATCATTGTAACATTACATGACAATACAAGAGAACAAAACAAAACATATGCTTAGTGCATATATATGCATAAGTATATTAAAATACCAGAAAGAACTACTTGTGACCATTATAATCCTCATTTCTACAACTGGTTTTGTGATCATGATTAGTATATACAGTTGCTTTGCACAATCATTCTGTAATTCCTTGGACTTCAAAAAGCATCTCAGAAGGTCTTGGTCCTTCACAAGGAGGGGCAACTTATCCTTTTATCCCTGAAGTTTCTAAGAAGTTTGTCAACCTGTCTAGGCTTGGCTGTTGTATTTCCCACTGATCTTAATTACAGGTGTGATTTTTACTTGGAAATGAGATGCACTGCAATCTACACATACTTTATTTTACACTTACTAGTTCAATTTCCCAGTAGTAGTCTGGACAAAACACTCCAGCAACACTGTAACTCTCTGTTAAGCTTGTAGACTCCAAGTTATGGAGAGACAAAAATGACCAGCACACTCTTAGCTTCCAGTTCAAAAGAATCATTGCTCTGGTTCTTGAAAGAAGCCTTCCCCTGTCTAGAGCCAAGACTTCTAGGTCAGCAGATGTTAAGGTTGTGGGAATAGGAAGCAAAAATTTGGCTGGTGGAAAACTAGTAGCAGTAGTGATTGGTACTATTCCAATTTCCATCCCTTAAATCCTGGACTCATGACTCCTGGCTATGGGAGAAAGAGCACCAAACATCAGACACTGATTCTGAGCACGTATACCCAGAGAACCTTAGACAAGCCCTGCAAGGTGCTGCCACCTAACTAATATTTTGACTAAGTATTGAAAGGGCCATTACACCTTTCTATCAATTGCCTTGCTTTAGGATGATGGGGGCATGGTGATCCAAGCGCATTCTGTGCTCACGCTCCCATTGTTGCTCTTCCTTCACAGGAAGTGCATTCCTTGGCCAGAAGCAGTGCTGTGTGGGATCCTGGGATCATAGATGAGGCAGTCTGTAATTTCATAGCTGAGAGTTTTTACAAAACTCTGCAACAAAGGCAAGTCCAATACCTCAAAGCAGTGTCTATTCCAGTAAGGACAATCCGGTAAGGTCAGCAGAGGTCACGCATCACACGAAGTTTACCCCAGAGAATGAAACCATGTCAGGGATTCTGTTCCTCTCTGTCGCCAGCAGATGAAGTCTTCAGCATTGGATGTGTCAGGTGTGTGGAAGGCTCTGCCGTTCACCTTCTACCCCTGTCACCATGAGCACTATGTTCTCAAGCCCACTGGACAATGGCAGGGGCAGCTGAGGAGAGAGGATGACCTGTACTATCCACAGTGCAGCTCATCCCATCCATTTGATTGCTGAGTGCCCCTTCTTACTGAGGTCACATTGTAGGAAGCATCTGTGATGACCGCAGCTATCTTCATGCTCTTAACCCCTTTGAGGGAGAGGGTAACCCATTAACTCTCCTTCAATACCTTTGTCACAAATTTTCCAGTCATCTTCCCTCCAAGTCCTTGATGATCATGGCAGACAGGACTGCAGAGTTAATATCCACTGAGATAGGACAGACAAGGTGCATTGCTAGCCTTTTCAGATGAAAGCAAATTGGTGGGACTTATGCAGGGGGATGGACAAAAGGCCATTTGCAGAATCAATAGCACTACATATGAGGTGCTAGGAGATATGTTCATGTCCCCAAGCAAGGAAGTCACACCCACAATCAGTGCCTCCACTTGGTTGAGCTTATGGTAGTGGACCATCACTCCTCACCCACCCATTGCTGGCCCACATGCAAAGCATACCAATCACCTATGTAGACACATCCAGAAGTGCATTTTATTAATCTGTTAGGTGTTTCCCAACCCAGTCAAGTTCATCTACCATGACTTATCATGACAGAGTATTTATACATAGAGGGGAGAAGAATGTCTAGAACAGTGTTTTGACGAAGGCTCCCCACCAGACCTAGAGGAGAAGGATAGCCAAAAATACTTCATATTTGAGGATTATCACCCCCAAAGGCCAAAAGAAGAAAATAGCTTAAGAGGAAAGATATTTGTAGCATCAAAGCAAAGCTTGAAAGGGATCTATTTGATTTGCTGGCAAATCAGCCACAACACCCACCAACTGTTATGTGCATCCAGAGGTAGGCAAGATGGCCAGCAGGAGTATAGCTGAGAATAGTGAGTGGGGCAGGAGGAGGTGCACTAGAACCAGGAGTCTGGTGCTGAATAAATTATTTGTGCTGGAGGTTCATCCCACTAACGACATGAACTGCTCAGCTTATATAAAAGAAGACTATTTCAAGCCAGCAGAATTAAACAGTCTTATGTGATGCCTCCAGTATCTTGATTTATTTCAAAAGATCTCTGATATCAAAAGTCAAGACTTCTCTACACAGTAAATAAAAGGCTACACCACCACTAAGGAAGCTTGTTTTCCTGGGATTTAACCCCTGACTGCAATCAGTGTCCTCCGGAGGGATGCGCAGCCAAGGCTCATGTGCCAGTGAAAAAATTAAGGTATATTTTAATTACTAATAATATGAAAGAACAAAACATCCTTACCTTGAATTAACGTTAGCAGAATGCCACTGTAGTTCACATTAAATTTGAAATTGACAAACCAAAGTACCTTTATTTTATTTGAAAATAGTTATATCATATCCTGGTTGTGACAGTTTCCATCTGAGATGTGGAATAGAGTTGTCCTAGCATTAGTCAGTTCCATTAAAATGGGATTGTATGTATTTGTTCTAACTATTTTGACCACAAGTTTGATATATTTTAAATGTTGAACTAGAAAAAATGAGACAAAAGAACTCACAATATTTCTACATAATTTAGCAATCAGACATGGCTTGGACCTCCAGGGAGTGAGCACAAAACGAAAATATATGAGGACTGTGGCTGGAAGCACATCTGAATATTGAAGTAACAATGGCCGGAGACAGCTTTACGCACTTCCCCGAGAGATGAATAGGTGCTTGCAATTACAGGGGTCATCCTCTGGAGATTTCCCACGATCTCAGTAGGAATGGGCCATGCTCTCCCACCTACTAAGGCTACGACTAAGACCACTGAAGACTCAAGACAAGTCTAAGACTGCAGATAAATGATGTCACCCATGTACCCTTGCTATCACTGGATCAGTAAATCCTAAGGAGTGACTATGATGGCAATCTTATCGGTTGATTGTAGTTTGAACTCACATTGTTCACATCTAATTATTTGGGTCTATAAAACTTTCTTTGAGAGGTGGGCTCAGTGGCAACCCATCCAGGACTCCTGTCTCCCAGGAGCTACACCTGCTCCCCTATTCCTATTCCTACCCATTTCTATTTCCCATTCCTTTGTTAAATAAGTTTTTCTACTTTTAAAAAAAAGAAAAGAAAGAGAAACAGAAAGGACAGCATGACACAGAACATTGTCAGCAACTATTACGACTGGCTGTGAAGAGGGCAGGGGAGCTGAGAAATCTTCACAGTAAGACACTTAAGCTCCCCAAGAAATCGCCAAAATGTAACCACTTTTCACACACACACACACACACACACACACACACACACACACACTCCAAATGTAGAGACACTCAGATCTAATGGATAATAATCAATAACACTAAAATCTACAATATTTAGAAAACATTCTCCTCTGTGTTAAACAGATACAATGTACAAAGATATATTATCTTTAATCTTCACATTATAGTCAAATATAGGAGAGTGATTTTATCACTTAGAAAAATGAGCTTTAAAGATATTGAATAACTAACTAGCCAGTCGGAATCCCTTAGGCAACTTTGTCTCAGAGTGCGATTTTTCAAGACAGCATCACAATGCTTAGGAAATACTAGGGCCTGTCTCATGACAGGTACTCTGGAAAAAAATTAGTCTTGGTCTGATTTCTGTCAATATTCTTTTGCTTAAGATTTATCTTTGTGTGTGTGTGTGTGTGTGTGTGTGTGTGTGTGTTAGAACTGGATATTGAACTCAGGCCTTTGCACTTGACAGGGAAGCACTTTTTCTACCGAGCCATCTCCCTGGCCCCTTAAGATTTATCTTAAATTGCTTTTCCTGTAACTCTTAAATTCTTAATGGAAGGAGTAATATAGAGACCTTAGAGCAGATTTAACTGTATTTTACCCTTCTTACAGTGTATGAAATTTTGTCATACCAATTTGTTTAAATTTTTAAAACAATTTTAATGGCTGATTTATTTAGTCAATTATTTGTATGAACATGTGTCTTTATACCTTTATTTGCTTTTAACTGCTTCTTGAAATCATTTGATTCTTTTTTATATCATGAAAAATTAGAAATTTATCATTATCAGCAATAACTTCCAGGTGGTCTTCTTCTTCTTCTTCTTCTTCTTCTTCTTCTTCTTCTTCTTCTTCTTCTTCTTC
>NDGN011388634.1:0-10871 GCA_002564285.1 Tympanoctomys barrerae
CAACAACAACACACAACTAATGTAAATAATCACTTTGTACATCGAAAAAATAATTTTAAAAACAATTGTATGTCTGAAAAATAATAGTAGCTATGAATTTTATTTTTAAAAAGTAAATCTGGGTAGAAAAAAAAAATCTGTTACAATTCAGCATGTGGCAGGCCCCTGAAGAAGTAACTCCTGGACAGAATGGTGACACAGTATGTGGGGTGTCAGGTGTATTCTGCAGGATGTGTGACAACTTCCCACAAGGAATGTAAACGACGCTACATGCAGGTCCCAATAAACTAACATTAAAAAAAGTCTTCTGCAAACTATGGCCTGTACTGTGGACCCATAGGCAACATTAATATGAAATATTTTGATACACAATTTTTACTGAGAACTTTTATTTTTAATTTCAGTTATGGTCTGGAACCAGATTAAAATTTTCAAATTTATGGTTAAGAAAACCCCACACAGAAAGCTCTTCTTCTATGTCTTACTTATCTATGCACATGTCATAATTTGGTTAATAAACTACTTTTAAACAAAGGACCTTGGAAATCACTTTTATAAATCACACTATAAAACTTGCTAGATAGATATATTACTTTTCTTTCCTTCATTCATTGTTTAGTTAGCAGTTTCTGTACAACTTGGAAAGAAAATAAAATTTAGGTTTAATAAAGATATTGGATATACATCGTTGTAATTTGGAAAATTATTCATTTTCTGCTTTCAATTTTCTTATATATGTAAATATGTAATATATAATATAGATCTTGTGCATGGAAGATACTGTATCTGCTGAGTTAAGAGCATACCAAAAAATATTCTGCCCTGAGGAAATATATATATATATATATGTTTAATTCAGGGAGTGAGTGAGCAAATTGCATATTTAAGAAGATAAACTTGGGCTGGGGAGATAACTCAGCAGTCTAAGCCCTGGTCTGACAAGTGCAAGGACCTGTTTTCCTGTTGGTTCCTGAGCCCTGGGGACACTGGCTAAACTGGTCATGGTGGCACATGCCTGATCCAGGAACCAAGACTGGGCATGGGAATGTATGCCTGTAATCCCGTGCCGGGGAAGCTGGAAACAGGAAGATCACTATGAGTCTGAGCTGCANAATGAGACCCTGTACCAAATACATTAAAAAAAATTATTCTGTTAGGTGAAATTCTGTATCACTTGTGGTTTTTCCTATTTCAATTCTAATTTGTACTATCTTTAAAAAATTTAAAAAATAAATAAGTAAAAGATTAAAAATGTAAAAGATTAACTTTTGTGAAAAAAATCCAGAGAATTATATTATTAACATTGCTTTATTTTATGAAGCACATTCCATTGAAAGCAAAACATGTAAACTCAGTTTCCGCCACTCTGAAATAATACACATGCTATTTTAAAATTTCAGTTTCTGGAGTCAAGTATAATTACAGAATATTTGACGCTTTAGCATGTGTAGGCACATGTAATGTCTTTCAGGCTATCCTCGTGTCATGTACAGAACGCTAGGACATTGTGCCTAAGCCTGAGCTTTTGTGCCTTCAACCTTGTGTTTGTCAGCTGCTGTTTTCCATGACAAATAACTGAGGTCCTCTGCCTGAAGAAGGAAGACACATTTTGGCCCATGGTTTCAAAGGTTTCTGACTACTGTCAGCTTGCTCTGTTGCTTGTCAGGCAGAATATCATGGCAGACGGCTGTGGGGAGTGAGCTGACTACTTCATGACACATAGGCAGCAGGTGTGTGTGGGGGGAGCCCCAGAAAGGAAAGGCTGGGACAAGATACAGTCCCCAGGGTCATAGCCCTGTGGCTCATTCCTTCAAATAGGCCCTATCTCCTGAGTTTCCATCTAGCTATGACTTGACCAAAGAAGTCAGAGCTCTCACTGTCTTATCACCACCTAGACCATCAGTTTGACTACTATTGCTCTAGGGAACAAGCCCCAGCTGGTAGGCTTGGGGGAAGTATCATATCCAGTCTGTAACAATACACAAATATTTACTTGCCATTAACATGGGCTATGATAGGAAAAGAATAAATTTGGTTCATTGACTGAAGATCTCAACCAATATCCTCTGCTTTCTGAACAGTACTCCTCAGTATCTCCATTTCATCTCTGAATGGAGGTGGCTGTGAGGACTTTGCATGCTTAGCGTTAGAACTAAACATTACATAAAATGATTGGAATAATATTTGTTTCATACTAATTTCACTCATTAAAAATATAGTCTTGGAACACAAACCTAGACAAAAATTTTTAAAGAAAGAATCAATAAAGCAACCTATAATGTAAACTTACAGATTGTCATGGCTTTCATTAGATGTCTTTGCATGATTACTCTAGATTGAGCGTATTAGCTAGTGAATGTACTGCATCTTGTTTCTGCAGTGACTTATTTCATGAGGGCATCAGCATGAGAGAGAGAATGTTCCAGAAAGGAGAGATGTGGTTCATAGAAAATTTCCTCCGTATATTTTTATTCTTTCAGAGTGACTTTCTCTGTGCTAACATAGCTTGTGAGCTACTGAAGCGTCATCCTGGGAACATATATTTGAACATACATCCACCAAGACAACAGGGATATCCACTAAAAGACCTGCATGAGTCCAAAACAGGTCACAGAAGTGATGCAGGATCATTGGTCAGAATGCAAAATCTCATGTCAATTTAGAAATGTGTTCTGCCCTAGTGTGTGGCGCCTCACTCTGAGAAGTTGTGCACATTAGTTTTGCTGAGTTCCAGCCCGCTGTTGCTCTACAGACTTCACTGACCTGATTTATAATAATTTTGTGTCAATAATCAGTCTCTTTGTTCTTTCATTACTATATAACACATTTTTATGTCTGTTAAGATGAATACGCGCCTTTCTTCTACTTGATGGACGTTCTTATCACCTATTACATAAAAAATTTGCAGAATGCTTGCTATGTCCAACATGCCAGAGAGGCTGGCATGCAAGTTCTGTGAAAAGCTGGGAACAGTGAAGAGAAAGCTCTTCTGTTGAGTATTCATTTTTGTTCACATATTTTGAATTCTTAGCATTTCAGACATACCTCAATGCAGTGGTAAATATAATACCAACTACCGGCTAAATATAGAAAGTTGCTTTTTCCAACAATGACAAAAGAAATTGAAGTTTATATTCAAGTTCAGGAATTAATATTAACAGTCCTCCTTGCTACATTTTTTACATTTTTTTCATTTTGTGATGCTACTATTTATCAAAAGCTGAAAATTGTAATACTTTGAACTTACTTTCAGGTATATGCCTGTTTAGTTAGTCAGATAGAAAATCATTTCATAAATTCATAGATCCCTGAAATTTAAATAAGACACTTACCTAGTCAAACACACTTTTTGCTTTTGTGTAGTATTCAGGTTTTATATAGTATAATTTTTATATACTATAATATGTTTGAAATTGCCTGATTATTTCCAAGTTTACTTCCAGTGGGAGAAGACAGGCTGAGGTAAGGCTGAGAACATAGTGGAGCAGACTTAAGATTGAGTCCTTCTCTTACTATTTATCTCAAAAATCCATAATCCCTCTAAACCCGTGGCTGCATTTTGAAAAGGAAGAGGATGGTGAGAATTTAGCAAGTGTTAACACAATACTGGGCTTGTGCAGCCCCTGGCTTGAGGGAGAAGCTGGGTAAGTGGCTGTAGGGTGGATGCCAACGCACCTCTAGAGCATTTGGAATTTTTTACTGCAGTTTTTGAAAACTAATGTTGCATTTATGTTAATGAAAATGTGAATTGATATGCATTTATGCACCTTTATCAAATATACGCAGATAGAATATGAATATGTTTACGTATGTGCATCTATATGTAATATTGATGTGCATATAATTCACATCTAAATACATTCAGCATCACACAATTAGATTATTCCAGGGCATTGAGGAAAAATCAGTTTGTGACAATTTGACTGTTTTCTATTTTTAGATGGTAACTTCTTTGTTTTCCCAAAGGAATTAGGATCTACTTTGAAGGATTCCTGGCTTGATATTCTTTTTTTCAGAAATTTGGTTCCTATAAATGTCTTGGAAATAATCTGGATTCAGAAAGTGATGAATTATTTGAGTTTAAATTTAAGAAAAGTTAGTTGAATACATAATCAAACCTGACTTACATTTAGAAATATTCTCCAGACAATGTGCACATGATCTGACATGATATTATTGTAATTTCTCATACAAATAAATTTTCTTGATATGGAGAAAAACAACCTACATATCAGATTACCCATTAAAAAATAAAAAAAAATGAGGAAAAAAAGCTATTTTTATCATCTTTTTTCTCACTTCTTTTTTGAGAACTAAATGAAGGTTCAATTTCTTCTTTCATGCCAAGGCCTCTGCTTTGAAAACTGCAATGCCACAAATCCAGATTGCATAATTAAGAATTTGAATGGAAGGCTCTCTGTAACCTGTTTTCTAAGAATGGACCACAGAGACCACTTAAAACTGCATTAATAGCGCTTGTCCAGAAGAAGTAGGATGGCCTGTTGGTGGAACTTCAGTGTACTTTCAGCAAGTGAGGATAAATGAATTTCATCTTGTGTTCATCATGTCTCATCTGTACACTGATTTTAATATAAAATAATGGATGTTGTGGCACGAGGAGTGGTTTCTTCTTCATCTTTATCTTCTATTCCATAAACATTTCTATTGGTTTAAAGCGTGAAGCCATTTCTGAAAGGAGTTTCTGTTTCCTTGTCTCACTTTGCATTTGTGTAGCTTCCAACCCCAAATTCTGTTCTTTTCATTTCTATGTGTTTAGAAATCACCCTGTCCAAAAAAATAATTTTCCTACCTAGGAAATGAATATCTTGACATCATTTCTAGTTTTGACTTCCCAAACTCCTCCCTTCAAATAGCAAACCTATTATTAATAACATATTGAGAAATAGTCTGTTTCCTGAATTGAACATCTCTTTCCCTAAATCAGCGGACACAGTGGAGAGGTGAGGGTACTGGCTAAGTCACAGTTGTTTGGAATTAGAAGCAGTGCCTAACACTGACCCTTGTCTTTGTATCACATTTAAGATTCCGCTGTTCATATTGTCTTTGTTGATGCCATAGTGGTGCCTCTGTCTGCCTGCACTGCTGAGATAGATGGTGAAGATGGATGGTGAGTGAGGAGAAAATGAGAGTGTGAGGCCACAGACAAGACTTCCAGGGCCTCTCTTCATTTCTCTTTTGTGATGTACTAGTCAGCGAGTGGTATTCAGAATTTTGGCATCTGGCTACATGACTTCATAGACAATGTACACAGGTTCTCTACTTTGCTGTGATGAGAAGGCACCAACACAACTGGAGAGAATGTTTGAAAGTAGACAGGAGATCCAGTGCTCTAAGGACGTGTCAGCCCCTCCTTCTACACAGCCCTTGCTGGCTTTCATAGGCCCTTCCTCGTGCTTCAGCGTGTGCTAGGGCCCACTATTCCATACATTCGGCGTTTGGATGTCAAGTCAGTAGGAGCAGAGCAGAAATTTGATGCTTTCCTCTTAAAGAAGGGCTGCACTTAGGCACTGAGTAAGCATGTCGATGAATTTTAGAGCATTCTTGGGCAGTTAATAGAAAAAAGAAAAGGATCATTGCTTAATTCAGTGAATTTCTTGGTGGGTAAGGTTTCATTCTAGAAACTATGATCATTTTTATTTCTATCTTAGATGTCAGAATAACAAGCTTCAATAGTATGCTTGAAAAACCTTTTCATGGTAAATAAACAAATTTATTTGAAGGATATTTGAGTCTTACAGACTGCTTTTTTGTAGAAAAAAACTCGATCTTTCTCTTTGCTTATGCTGACTTTATACTCTAGTTCTTTTATTTTCATTTGAAAAATTCATTTTTCCTCTGATAGCTCACCTGTAAATGAAATATTGTTTGTCTTACAGAATTGTAAGAGTTGACAATGTAATTGGTTTATTATCTAGGACGTGCTTAAAAATGGCAGTGCTTATTATTTCACTATTAAAATGTGTTAGATTATTCTGATAGTTATATTCAGTGTATAGAAAATAGAATAGAGGGGCCAGGGAGATAGCTCAGTGAATAAGCACTTGCAAGCACAAGGGCCTAAGTTCAATCCCTGGTTTCGCCAAAAAATAAAAAAAGAAAAAAGAAAAGAAAGAAAGAAAATAGAAAGTAGAATAGAACTGAATGCTGAGTTTCCCAGAAGTTGGAGATCTAAACTATAAAGCAACATTCTCCATTACTTTGACTACATCAAAACTTACTAGCACTTTTAAAATTGCACTCCTGTTTTTGTCGATATGCATAGAATATGCACATTTCCTGGGTCCAAAGCAAACATGGATTAAGATGTAGTTAAAAAATGTACATTCCACATGTGCAAAGAAGTCAATAAAGTTTGGATTTCAAAAGGAGAGAACTGAATAAGCATTTGCTTTCTCAAATTTGTAATTTCCTTTTTGCATCTCATAGCTAAATTCCCTCTTATGCTTGCAATGCATTCTGTATTCAGAGTGCTGTTTTATTCCTTCTTAGAGCTATAGTCCTTGAGCTGTAGCAGCAAATCAAAAAAAAAAAAAAACTACTATGGAATCACAGATGGTGCAAATATTTGAAAATAGGTAAATACAATCGAGGATTAGCTGCTTGGGCTCAGAAATGTCAGCTTCACATTGCATATTGGTCACAAAAGGCAATTTTAGTTAAGGGAAACCTAGGGCAAAAACATCATGATAGAAAATTGCTGGTTCAGAGTTGTAAGGAATAACAAGCCCCTGATTGTTATATAAACCTCAAAATGAGTAACTCTGTAACAAGGAAAAGGTGTTTCAGAGAGGTCACAAAGCAACAAGAGGTGATACAGGAGATAAAATATTTAATAGACATCATAACAGTTCTGTGCCAGCTGCTGCTTGCCATTTAAGCCAATTTTTAAGAGGAAAATATTCATTCAAGTGGGTATGCTTGAGGTAGGAACATATTAAATGATCTGAATATTGGGAGCAACAATCAAGTTGCAGTGCAAAATTTGCATATGGCAATTATTAATAGCATGCACTGTTTACTCCTATTTCTGTCTTTCAGAATTTTAAACAATGCAATCTTAAGTTTTTGTTAGGTTTCTTCCCTTTAGGAGATAGATACCACAAAAGTATGTTGCAGAATTGATCACATGATTAAATCACCTGATGTAACAATGACTATTTGCTCAGAATCACATCGCTAATGAATTTGGTGGATTAAAACCTAAGCTCCTATTTCCAATAATGGGATTGGTAGAAGGAGCTTCACTCAATTTTAAGAATAATAGAAATTATTTTTAGTTATATGCAGCAGTGCCTATAACAAAGGAGAGGAAAGGACTAAAGGGAAAGGTTATAGTTGCTTTACATTTTTAAAAATTGGGAGGGTGGAGAGCAGATTTAAGAAGACTGGATTTTATTATACGGTCTATCTGGAAAGAAGAAAGCTGTGATATGCTTTGGGTGTAGTATACATCTTTTTCTTGTTCATTATTTCTAAGATGAAATAGCAGAGTTTAGAAAGACATGCTCCAGATTAGACATGAAGGCTTGTGTGACAGTACTGACCCATGCCACATCTGTGTTGGCAGATAAAACACTGGTAGTGAACATGTGTTAATAAAGTAGCTCATTAATACAAGAAGTATCAAGATGGTAGAGTCTACCAAAAAAAGAATATTAGGGACAGAGATTTATATAGTCATTTGGGAGAGCAACAGCTGACAAAGCTTGCAAAACTGAACACAAACTAGTTAAAGCATCGCCTTTAAACTATAACTGGTGTAGTTCATTTGCAGTATACAGATATATCTATATCTATATCTATATCTATATCTATATCTATATCTATCTATCTATCTTTCTATACTATAATTAGCATCTAACTTTATAGACTTCAGTTTTATGTCAAATAATAAATTGCAAGTCAAACAAAGACCCTTTCTTCTAAAGGACATATAACCTTTATGAAGTGTGATCAGAGAGTGCCCCATCCTAAGACCGAAAAGATGAACCTATAGTCATACTTAAGTTTTATTTGCACTTCTCAAAAATTCTCTTTAACTTTCCCAACCTCAGAAAAATGGCAGGATCTAGGTCTATATTTGCTGTCATAGCCAGCTTCCTAAGCAAGTTTCTCAGAGCTTTCTACAAGCCCTATGGAGCTTTGACTGTCAGATTTGATTCCCCAGCAGCAAGGTCCTGGAAAGCAGCCAATCAGCTAACACTGGCTGAGGAGTTCGTCCCAACAAATTGGCCAAGATGTCTTTCAGGGATAGAGGGGAACGATTCAGTAATCGCATGTGTTCCTTCTATGCAGAAGATGAGATAGAATAATTGCATACAAGGAAGTGAAAAGCTTTTCTTCAGGGATTTAGCAAGCAAAAGCTCTGATCAAATGGCATTGTGGTGCCCTTGTAGATGGCAGCTTTCAGAGCTGCTCTTGGCAAGAGAGAAGTAATCTACCAGTGTTCTGACGAAGACATAGCTATCATTCTCTTGTTATTCACCCCCCCCCCAGCAACCACTGTTCTTCGCATCCATCTGCATAGATCTAGAATTCTACATGGCTTCCTTGTTCCTTTACCTTACATCTGAGCAGGAAGTGGTCATGGTTTATATCTACTTTGTATTTATTTGTTTCTCCATGGTATGATCTGTCTTGACAACTGATGTTTGGGGGCAAGAGAAAACGAGAGCCTTATGAGTGTAAGATTTGAAGATAAGAGAAAGAAAAATAATGGTGAAATGCAGCTGCACACTTCAGAAGAAGACTCACTACCTGTGCATGGGGGTCAAGGACCTGCTTTCCTTGGACCTGTTTTCTCCTTGCTCTGTGTTGCTATTTTTAAGTAAATTTAGATGAGTCTCTTGAATACAATGTATAAAAGGGTTCAGTGAATAACTTTGACTTTAGAAACACCTACTGCAGTTCCCAACCTTAGTTTCCCATAGGAAACTAAGGTTTCTTTTCTCTTAGGAAACTCTCTTACTAGATATTAAGAAATGGTGTTGCAGACCAACACTGTCCACCCTCATGTGTCACTTGATAGAAATGTTGCTGCTTTCAAACATGGCAGCCACCATATGCATGAAGCTACTCAGCACTTGAGCATAGGGGTGGTCAGTAATGCTGTCCAAGAATTTTTAATTTTATTGAGTTTTATGTGAAAATATTTACATGTGGCTATTAGTTACTCTTAGGGAGAGGCGGTTTTGAACTATTTAAAATTTTAATAGACATATAAACTAGTTGGGAATGTTTCTGAATAACAGATTCTAATCCAGTGAATCTGGGTTAGAGTCTGAGACTTTCTGTGACCGTCACCATTCTGTTGCCATGACAAAAACTTGAGAAGATAAACTTAAGAAGGAATAATTTCTTTTGGCTCAAATGTCTCCGTTCATGGTTAACTGGTGCTATTGTCTAAAGGTCAGAGACAAAGCAAAAATGTTTCAGTGAAAGAGTGTAGTAGAAGGAAATTTTACCTCAGGACAGCAAGGACTCAGAGAGGTAAAGAACAAGAGAGAAGTGTGGAGGACAAACGAGAGATCCAGAGGCGACTACTCCATGAACCACACCCTTTAGCCAGGCCTCAACTGCTAGGTGTTTGGTACCTGTGCACAATGCTATCAAATTAGGAATCTGTCTGTGCATGGCTAAAGCCCCAGGTCTGCATGAATTAGCCCTCTGAGGAGACGTTTACATCCAAACACTGCATGTATGACATGCGGCCAGATAAGGCCGGCCTGTGGATCAACTTTGAGAAACTGCTTTATTTTTCTAGCAGCAAGAATTTCTAAATCTAACTTTTGTATTTTGGCAGGTTTAGAAGTATCATAGAAGATAAATACATGGGCCATGTTAAGACTATGACTGAAAGAGCAAAAGGAAAATAATTTTAGTGCTTAAATTATTGCTGATTTTATTATTTGTGAGGATAGCTAAAATTTTAAGTATGCACTATTCACATGTACCATGCAATAAATGCCTAAATCTTACTTAATTCCTCCCATAATCATATATAATAGATTCTATTATTATTTTAGTTTGGCAAAATTTTAAATAGTCCAATAGAGATTTCCTAAATTAGCACATCTAGTTAATTGGAGATGCCATCTTTGGCCATGTACAATCATCTATATCATAATAATCATCCATAAATCACCTTTATTAAATTGAGGCCAATGATTTTCTGCCTATGATAGATCAATAAACTGTAGAGCGCTTTGATAAACTATAGTAAATGCAAGCAAAATAACACGTGAAATCAGTTGAACCAAGAAGCTTCTGCATAGCAAAGGAAACAACAGAATGAAGGGATGACCTAGAGAACAGAAAATATAGATGGAGAAAATATTTAAAAACTACTTATCTGACAGAGATATGCATTGAGAACATGTTAAAAACTTAAAACAGTAACAAAACAGGCAACTAAAAATGACCCAGAACTTAGATACCTCTCAAAAAAACAAATTTAGATGATGAGCAAATTTATGGAAGAATGCTCAACTTTGCTAGTCATGAGGAAAGTGCAAGTTGAAAGAGAGAGAGAGAGAGAGAGAGAGAGAAAGAGAGAGAGACAGACCCACAGACTGACAGACAGATAATATCACCCCAATTAGCATGACTGCATATTCTTTTTTAAAGTAATTTTATTAAGAAACAAATAGCAATGAGACAATTTCAAAACCAATTACTAGCACAGTTCCAATAATTAATACATTGCATATTATTGTCTTAGTGGTTATTCATTGTACAAGATGCAGGCATTATAACCTGTTCATAGACACTATTAGAATAAATCTCCTTATTCACTGAATTAAGAGAATGCAGCTGTATATCTATCCTAACTATTTTGAATATACAGATAC
>NDGN011388643.1:0-32268 GCA_002564285.1 Tympanoctomys barrerae
AGAAAATTTTCCTTCAACTCATAGACCAGTGGTCCTAAAGTAATACAATTAGGCCAGGAAGCCATTTACCATCCAACTTACCTTATATAACCAGCAACTTCTCTTAACCCATCTTTTCTGCCTCCAAAATTCTTAACCAGCTTGATATTCAATATTAATATTATCCAAGGTATTTTTTTCTTTCTGCCTCAATAACATATCCACCTTCAATAATTTAAACATCACCTATATGGTGCATTCAATATTCACGCTCAGTTCCTATTTCTAGACCTCTACTTCTGCCATGAACATTTCAGATGCTTGTCCGCTTCTTCAAACTCAGTCAACCTCCTGCCTATTTCTGCTCCCGCTTCAGTTTCAACTCTAGGGATTCCAGGCCAAACCTGAGGGTAAGGCAAGACAGAAAAGCATCAAGGCCCCTGGACTGCCACAGGAAAAGTTTCCAACAGCTGGCGCGTCTTGCATTTTCCTTCACATTCTCCACTTCTGCTTTCTTCAGCAAACGTTGCTTTCACCTTCCTTTCTACCCTATTAACGCAGAAAACTCATTACTTCTCATGCTTTAGCTTTTATCTCCTCTAGAAGACTCCAGATAGAATTCTCCTCCAATTAGAATTGTCTCCTTCGTTTTGATCCACAAGTAATCTACCTTGATAGTGCTGTGGATATTAACAGTATAGAAGCTTTTATCCCACTACAATCAGATTTCGTTTTAAATTCCCAGGACTTGACCCAGTGCATGACATAAAGATGAAATTTGGTCCTCAGGACAGCCAAGCAGATGCCAGCTGCATGCTCTTGGGACTCTCTGCCTCTGGAACTGTGTGCCCTATGAACTTCTATCCCTTATGAGAGACTTAGTGTCGGGTATTTTGATTATCGATATTTATTGAATGAAATGCTTGTGCCCTCCCACATTCACATGTGGAGGCTGTACTCCCTGATGCAGCCATAGCAGGGGAAGTCTCTGTGCTTCCCCTCACCCACTGGCCAGACACAGAATCTGCTGAGCTCTGGAGCTGACACCTGCCACCGGGCCGGAAGACAACTGTGTGTTGCCTAAGTGACCCATCCATGGTAGTTGCTACAGCAGCCCGTACTAAGACAGGGTTTAAATACACATCAAATTTTAAAGAGTGTTTAATACACATCAGCTGTGTCCTCTGCTTTTTGCTTCCTGAATCTGTCCAATCTGTCCACTCCACTCCAGTGCAAAACTACTGCCACGCCTTACACTAGCCAGGACAAAAGCCTCATGGTCAGCATGCCCCGATCCATTCTCAGTAACGACAGGACCACCACACCATTAACTAGGGGACTCAGCCTGACATATTCTCAGCACAGGCTTTCTCGCACTCCTCCTCTCCGCCTAGACAGTTCCCAGCCAGGGGCCCTCACTCGCACTCCGTTCTCTGGGAAAATTGTCTGGTCTCCTCTAATCCACCTCTTATGGCAGCTAAGAACACCACGTTCTCCTTCACGTTCGCTCGGATGCCTGCATGGTACACGTGTGTCTCTCCTGCTAACTGGAGCCCTTAGCAGCTAAAACCATGGCATCTTCACTCTATGCTGCACGGTGGCCACGGAGAGTGTGCACGTAAGGCTCAGTACAAACAGTGAAAATTGGGGAAACAGTCCCATTTTCACCCTGACACCCAGATGCAACAGCTAGCAGCCTTTCTCTCCTCGCTGTCCCTCCTGCTCAGCACCCACCCCTGGGGACTCCATCTCTCATCTATGTCTACCACTCCTGCGCTGAGCAGTGCCTTCCCCACACCTCACACTGTGCTCAACACTGGGAAACTGGAAGAAGGCAATGGGCACAACTCGAGCTTCCACGCCAGTGTGCTGTGAAGGGGGCAGGGAAGGGAACAGAGGAGGAGGAGGGGACAGGCGTGAGCAGCAAAAGGGAATGAAGTGTGGCGAGTCAGTGGCAGATGCTAAGGAAAAGGAAAACCACAACCACAACAAGGTGGGCAGGAAATGTGGGGAATGGAAGCTGGAAGCGCAGAACCCAACATTCTGAGTTTTCTGACTTAATGTGTTATTGCTCTCAGCAAGCAAGCCCCTAATCCACATAGCGAGATGGGAATCCAAGGTGACTTTGCTAGACATGGGCCTACTTGAAAGGAGCACCAGTCCCCATCCCAAAAAGGGTTCTCAGAAATACACAGCTACTTGGGGATTAAAGCAGGAAAACATTGGCTCAGGGTGTTACTGTTATATTAAACAGAATGACAATAAGTATTCAAAATTACTACCTCAAGTAAATCAGGAAAAATTTAACTCACTAGCAGCCAGGAGGCTGAGGCAGGAGGACCATAAGGCCAAGTACAGACGGAGAAACTCAGCGACTCAGTGAGAGCCTGTCCTGCAACAGAAAGGAAAAGGAGCTGGAACTGCAGCTGAGCACTGAGGCCCTGGACTCGATTCCAAAAGAGAGAAAAGTTTAATTCAGACGCATGTACTCTCAGATAGCTAAAGCTCACACTTCAGAAAGATTAGAGTTGAACACATTTTTTCCAAAAAGCAAGACAAAATAAACTTATTGCAAGGGAAAAGCAGAAAAAAAAAAAAAAAAAAAAAAGACTACACCAATTAAAGGGCACTGCACAATGCAGAAGAGCAAGCATGCTGGGGTAGGCTCCTCTTCCCCTCCCTGCCCCAGGACTGACCCCAGGAACAGAGGTATGACCCAAGCTTGCCAGCCTCTTTCTTCCCTACTCCCCCCTTCTTTTCTTCTTTAACACAGGGTCTTCCTAAATTTCATAGGTGAGCTATACAGACTTGTCTGTCCACATAACTGCCCAGACTGGCCTTGAACAGTCAATCTTCCTGCCTCAGCTTCCCCAGGAGCTGGGGGGTTCCAGCATGCACCACCTCAACCTAGCCATCTACCCAACTCTTCTTACAAAGGCACTAATGCCATCATCATGATTTCATCTAATCCTAATGATCTCCTGAAGGCCCCACCTACAAACACCATTACCATATGAGCTTGAGCATTAAGTGTTCAACTCAGGAACTTTATGGGGATATATCTGAACCACAACATACGCTATCAATTGTATCTGTAGGCTGATAGTTCCCTGAGGAGTTTCAGGAAAAGCTATATTATTTCTACTAACATGATGTTGCTGAAATAAATTCACCAATACGAAAACATTTCTCTCTCATCTCTCTACTCTCCCTTTTAAAAATAATTCATCTGCATTTAAAGTCCCTATAAGAGAAGTTGGTCATGCTCATGTACAGTATGTTTACTATTTTGGTTATTTTAGTATTTTATATATATATATATAGAGAGAGAGAGAGAGAGAGAGAGAGCGCAAGCATGCGCTTGGGATTTTGCACAGGGTCTCTTAAATTCTAAGTATGTGCTATACCTCTGAGCCACATCCTGAAGCCCCATTTGTCATCTTAAATTAGAGGAAAATTAAGACTTTCTACTCAAAAAATCTTGGTTCTATATATGATGATCAAAGAAGAAACCATCCTGGGATGCTAATCCATGCCCCTGGAAAAGGTCACGTACCACTGTGGAGTTCAACTGAAATGGGGGGACTAGATAAGCTGCAGTTGTTTCACTATTTCTGCTACAAAGTGAGACTGAAACCAACACCCGAGAGAAGAGGCTTAGGGTAGGTAAGCGCCAAAAAAAAGAGCATACAAAGGACAGAAAGTCTGTTTCTTTTCTAAGTGCCCACCCTTTTTTCCTTCAAATCACCCTCTTTACAGTTTTCTCCCATGCCATCCTGTCTTTATTTTTGATCCTCAGTTACTGAACAGCACTTGTCAGCTTATCCTACACCTCTGAGCAATTCTTCATTCTACTCTGCTATTAAAAATGCAAGGTTTCCTTGTGAGGAGAGATCAAGTCTGGCAGTTCTGCCAGGTCCAACAAGCTGGCCCATGAGAGGGCCTGGGCCCTTCTGTGGCAGTCAGCAATGGCATGGCATGCTCTACAGACTGGCACATTCTGAGCACAGGAGGTGAGCAGCTCTCTAAGACACCAGATCACACTAGCTGCAGCAGGGTCAAGAGGCCTGTGCAGAGCCTGAAAGCCTCACAGGCTGAGTAGCAGAGCCAGGAACTGCCTGGTGGATGAGAACCACACACTACGTCTGACAGGAGTAGGAAGCATTCAGGTCCCACAAAGTTCAGTTATTGTCCTGATTCCAGGAGAGCAGAAGCACTGGAGACACTTCTGATCGTTTTATACAAAGCACTACTAAACTTGAGGCTAATGAAAAGCATAGGAAATAGTATCCAAAAGTGCTTTACACAATAAAATGGCATCCAACAGTAAAATCTTATAAAAGTTTATGTTATTATTAAAAATATTTGGGACCGGGGAGACGGCTCAGTAGAAGAAGCGCTTCCCTGGCAAGCACAAGGGCCCGAGTTCAATCCTCAGTTCAGCCAANAAAAAAAAAAAAAAAAAAAAAAAGAAGGAAAGGATGGATATATGTAATGCCATATATAATATATAATAAATAAAAATGTCCTCTCAGCATACATTGGCCTCTAATGGAAAATTCTCCATCTTTATGAATATATTCAACATCTACAATTAATTTTTTTGCTTAAAGAAAAGATGAGTATCAAATGGATTGGACTTTAGCTTAGAATTTAATTATAAATACAAGAAAACACTGTACATAATAGGGCAACAAGGATAAAATAAGTACCTATATTACTACATAATGGATACAACATCTCAAATATTGAAGATTAAAAAGCCAAGTACATGGTCTACAAAAAATAGATAAAAATGGACATACTTTCTAAAACAACATGTATCAAGAAAAATAAAATCTTTAAATGCATAGTACCTCTTGGTAAATGGTATTTGTCTAACGAAAAGGGAATAAACGCTAGTATAGTGAATATATAAACATATATACATATTTCTGCATGTCTATACACACACACACACACACACACGAGTATGAATCACCATTAGGCTTTGTAACTTGTTTATTACAAAGTAACATTTTAAGTATGTTACTTACAGCTCAGTAGTTTATTATACAAGAAGACAGTGGAGGAAGAGTGAAATAAAATGTTATGAGAACTCAAAAGGTCAAGGTACACTTCCTACCACTCTTCACAAAAACAATATGGACTTAGAAGAACAATGGGCAAGAGCAAAGCAGTGGGCCCGGCCTTCACAGCAGCTATGATTAGACTATTGATCAGGGACTAATGCTGGCCTAAATAGAAAGCAACCAGGATGCAGGATGACTCACAGGAACACACTCTGGGGACAGAAAACCTCCCCTGCTTCTCCTCCCTCTCCCTCACTCCCATATAGAATGAGCCCCTGCTTTCTTCGGTCTATTTCCTGAAGCAGAATGGGTCTTAATAAATTTAAAATTCAGTAATTTATCTGAATTCCAAATATGGAAGAATATCATTTTTCTCCACCATGGAGATACATTTACTTTTGACGCTATCTGGATCAATGATTTCTGTTTAATACTTCTTTTTTTCAGGCCAATTTTGTGTTCACAGGAAAACTGAAAGGTATAGAGACTAACCACAAACTCTGTTTAACAAAAAAAAAAAGATTTTGTTATGTCCATGTAAGAACTCCCCATGATAAATAACTATAATCATTATGTACGTGTCCCCAAGAGCCCCCACAGAACCAGGCAGGGACATCTGTGAAACTGAAGGCTTGACCTGAAATCCTTTTGGTGGTGTGTGCTTTATAGGTCTGCACAAAGGTATAGCGCTAAGTGTTGAAGTTAAGCATGTCATACAACCTACATTTTTCCTATGTTCTGCTGACTCCCCTCCCTGAAGCCCTGGCAACCTCTGATCTTTTCATTATCTCCATCTTTTTTATTTTTCCCATACGTCATAGGGTTGGAACCTACAACATGGCCCTTGCCACTTAGTAATATCCACTTAGCTTCCTCCACTCCTTTCTTGGTTTCAGAGCTCTCTTCTTTTTAGCACAGAATAGCATTCCACTGTCTAGAGGTGGCACACAAGTCACTCCCTGAAGAACATGGGAGCTTCCTCCAAGCTGTGGTGATGATGACCAAGGCTGCTGCAAGCACAGCAATCTGCGCAGACCTACTGTGGCCGCGCTTTCAATGCTGCTGGGAAATTCCAAGAGAGTGACTCCCGCACTGCACAATGAGAGAGTGTTTAGTTCTGTGAGAAACTGCCCTCCTGCCTCGCAAGGTGGGTGCACCACTTTGCTCTCGCGCTCTGCACAAGAGCTCCTGGTGCTCCACCCGCAGCTAGCACTTGGCGCTGTCACATGTAAGCCCACACAGGATCTTGGCGCTGTTTTCATCTGTGTACCTGCACGACACTGAACACCTGTTCATGCTTACTTGCCCTCTGGCCTCCACTCTGACTAGGTGCCTCCTAAGGTCTTTGACCTGTTGCTTTTACACTGTGCTGCTGTTCACTGTTGACTTTTCAGAGACTCTTTTGTGATTGTGGTAACAATCCTGCATCTTCTGCAAATCTCTGGGGCTTGTCTTTCATTTTCTCGGCAGGGCTCCTTCCGCCCTCCGAGTCATATAAAGAAGTCACTGCTTCACTATACTCCTTCAGATTTTCTCCAGTATGTTAGGATTTTATTGGTCAAGGACTTTGGAGGACTGTATCATGCTCTTCCATTTACATTAAATAGTAATAGCTAAGACTCTTACTTTATTTTAAAAATTGCCTATGATAGTGAATTTAGCGCAATTTACATTTTTATTGAAGTCCTGTTAAAGAGACTAACATGAGGGGAATGCCTGAGTAACTCATTTATCTAAAAGTCCTCTTGTTTCTTTATAAACATCAAGTAAAATTTGGAAAGATAACCAAAAACTTATTTCTGAATCAGTTTTTAAGCATCCTACAACATGATAGGAGCAAGCATCTTAAATTAACATTAACATACTTCTCGTGAGAAGAATCACGCAGCTTCAGCCTGCACCTCTACACATCTCCCCAAAACAGAATTTTTAATTATGCTACTTTGGGTAAGATAGAATTGATTAGTACATATTAGTTTAGTCTGATAAACTATAATTGTTGTAAAGTACCTTATAAAAATTATTTTTAAATAAATGAGTTCAATATTTAATTGTTGTATAAGTATTTTGTGTCTACTATAGTTTATTCTCAAAAAGATTTTAATAACACTGTGCAAAATGTTTACCACATCACTGAGCAGTATAGGCTCCCAATGAACCTAAAGTAAGTCTAAATAACAGAAAACAAATATGTCATGAATAAAATTTTACATATAATAAACATAAAGCTCATCATGAAATCTAACACTAATAGAATTTTTAAACATATTTTTATACATTTTATATTTACATATACATGTTTATATTAATGTATATATCCTTTTTTTTTTTTTTTTGCAGAACTGGGGATTGAACTCAGGCCTTTGCGCTTGCCAGTGAAGTGCTTATTCCACTGAGCCATCTCCCCAGCCCTATATATCTATTTATATGAACATTTATATATATATATATACTATTTTTAAACATATATTAAAGATGTTCCTCAGAAGTACTCATAGACAGTGGCTGGGGATATAGCCTCAGTAACATAAGCACCTGTCTGGCAAGGGCAAGATCCTGAGTTCAATGTCCATTACAAAAAAAAATAATAATAATAAGTAAGTTTTAAAAAAAGAAGTATTGCTAGACAAAGTATGTAGCAATATTAAAGCTACAAAAGTAAAATTAGCAAAATAATTAATTCTGCTTGACTGTTCTCATACTATTATAAAAGTCATCAATTTCTGGAAACTACATAGTAATATGAAAAGAATATTGTTCATTTCCAGAGTTTTCTTCTAATATATTTCACGGAACTAATATACTGTTATTCTTAACCCATCCAAGAGCTCAGGTTAATGACTTCTGTGTGTGACCCTGGAGGCCAACCCTGGAGCCATGCACAAGGGAGAAGACCTGCTCCTCGATGGGCCTGCGCCACAGCTCAAGCCAACAACGCTTATTGGAAATATTTAAATGAAATATTTTTAAGATTTATTAAAAGAATCACCTACCTGGCAAGCACAAGGTCTTGAGTTGAATCCCTGGTACCAAAAAAAGAAAGCTAGGCTCCAGCCAAATTCCACTTTGGAGCCTGGGAGATGGCTCAGTAGTATAAGTACTTCCCTGGTAAGCACAAGGGCCTGAGTTCAATCCCTCATTCCACCAAAAGAAAAAAAAAGAATCAAGAGCACTTCTTTCATCACTGTATAAAGCAGAGCCCAAAGACAGCACCACCTTCAGGTGACAATGTGGTAGCAAGAAGGCAATACAGTAAATCAACTAGCAACACCAGCAGGACACCAGTGATGGGTAATGCCCTCCCACTGTGAATCAGAAATCCTGCTGGGGCTAGAAATACAAAAAAGGACCAGGTGCAGTGGCCACTGCCTATAATCCCAGCTGCCTGGAGGTTGAGACCGGAGGATGGCAAGGTGGAAGTCAACCAACTTCAGTTAGCTCCTGTCGCAAAATGAGACAGCTGAGACACAGCTCAGAGCAGAGTGCTTGCCTAACAAGGTCCCAAGTTCAACCCTCAGTAACATCCAAACCAGAAAGGAAAACTTACTCCTGTTCTGTATGAGCTTCCATTCTAATGGCAACAAAGAAAAAGTTGTATACAGTGTAAAGTAGTCCATAATTTTAAAAGGGACCAGATTCTGAGGGGATAGAAAAGAGTGGCTAATTTTTTGTAGGCACTTGAAGAGCAAAATTTACAAACTCAGGTTTTAAAATATGAATTTTTTAAGTTGCACTCAGGCCACAAGGGAAAGCACATGCAAGAGCACAGGAGAAGAAAAGGTCATAGCATGTGGAAGACTGCATGTACAGTCAACATACAAGTCAAATGAAGAAGGAAGCAGAAACCAAATCCCTATTCCACAACCTCAGGTTGGCAGTTTAAAGTGGGCAACAGGAAGACTATATAACATGGAAATGTACAAACACCAAAAATCAGGGTTTAGGCTTTTTTTTTTTTTTTTTCAATCACATCCACATCCCATTCCCAGAGCCAAGTGTTAAACATTTACCAGCACAGTACTGAAATACCACACTGCAGAAGACATTTCAACATGAAGGCCACTCAATGTGCTGTATGACGTTAAAACGGAAACATTCCTCAGAGATAGAAGGCAACTGGAAATACATTTTCTCTCAAGAAACCTCTATTTTAAGAAATAACAGACCAACCACACTACACCCTGATAGAGACCATTCCATCTGAAATCATAAAAGGTCTTTCTAAGGAAAACTGTCTGTTAACTATGCTGCTACTCTTGTCCCTTAGAAGAGATCCTGACTGAAAATTTGTTGTCAAGCAAAATAAACTACTCCTTGGCTGTAACATTTTCTCTTTGATGTTTACTCTGCATTAAAAACTAGAAAGCTTTTCAGATGTTAAGAGATTTCTGTTATGCAGAGCATAATGTAGCTTTTACAAAGAGAAGTATTGGGCTGGAGGTGTAGCTCAGTGGTAGAACAGCTTCCTGACTTGCAATGAGGCCCTACGCTCAATCCTCAGCACCACAAAAAAGGAAAACAAACAAACAAAAAAAAACAGTCACCCAGAATGTAAGATAAAAACTAAGCATGGAGAAAACAGCAGTTTCCTCTGCTGCTCACAAGGGAGTGGAAGGTAAGAAGGTATATTTCCCACATAATTCAAACTAGAAAATTGTAAATATACCTAGAAAGCTAATTTAATACCAGTACACAGCAGTAAACTAGCTGTGACTTATAAGACATTCCAAAAGCAAGCATTTACTTTAAATCAGTATCTTTTAAATATTAAACAAAAATTAAGTAACTATAAAATGCCCTAGACTTCACTTAAAGCTGTATCAAGAAATTTTGCATGAGCTGGGGAGACAGCTCAGTAGAATAAGCACTTGCCTGGCAAGTGAAAGGTCCTGAGTTCCATCCCCAATAAAACACACACACACACACACACAGAGAGAGAGAGACAGACACAGACACAGAGACAGAGAGACAGAGAGAGAGACTTTGCGAAGCTCTCCTCACGACCAGAAGTCTCATCTGTGCCTTCACCCCTGGAGGCGATGCAGAAAGCTACCACTGAGCAGGTGGCTGACAGGAGTGAGCGTACGCCTCACACTGCACAAGAGAAATGATTTGGGGCAAAGGCTCAGAGCAGAGAAGCAAATGATGGCCTTGGCGGGGAGCGCCGGCCTCTCCTTTCCGAGGACTCTCACCAGTTCTTTATTAGTTGAAGATTAAGGGAATAGTGAATAAAACTGCCTGCTAGACAGCCCAAGAGGGGAGAATAACATCCTCACTACGTGCACCTCACATGCAAGCTTTCAGAAATAACAATCATAAAATTAAACTTTCTATAAAAGGTTACTGGACAACCCAACCCAGATCAGACCAATGAAAATGTCAAAATAAACCACCAGTACTTGCGTCAGAAATTTGGATGGCATGAAATGCCAGTCAGGTAGGTCAAGCTGTCAAAGCATCTAACTTTATTACATTTGGTTTTAGAAAAAAACAGACAGGCTACAAACTTACTAGGAAAATTAGTAGTTTCTTTTTGTCTGCTTTTATACTCTGTGGGTTAGTACAAAATAAATATTTGGTTTTGCCACTAGGATTCACTAAATTGATACTGTTTCTTTGGCTCTTGAGATTGGAGAAGTCAAATTCCAGCCACTGATCACACTTGTCCCAAGAGGCTGTATGTGTGTCTATACGAAATATATATTTAAAAATCCACTTACGTATAGGTTTTCATTGCTATCTTTGCACTATGAATCTTTAAAGAAAATAAAGAGATTTCATTAAATAAGTTGCACTCAACATAAAGTCCTATCCCATTTAATTATCTAGTTTGTATTTTATGTATATTTGTTTTAGAGTCCCTACAATATGATCGCATTAAGCTATAAGCATTACACACATAAAGTACCATGAGAATGCAGGAATTATTTTGTTACGCAAACATTGTCTTAGGAGAGGTAAATAATTTTATGAAGATAACCTACTTTTTATCACTGATGGCTTTTATATGAACAACATCGAGCTCATTTAATGTCTCTTCTCTTATGCATATAGCTTGGAAGTTACTTCATGAAAACTGCCTCATCCAACTTGAACCTTCAGAAAAAAAACTTTAAAGGGTGTGTGTGTATGTGTGTGTGCATGTGTGTTTATGGGCCATATCATAGACAAATGAGACCGAAACAGTCCAGTAGTTCCAGAATCTTTGCTCATAAATCTTTGCTATTAATCTGCATATACTCCTACATGCTGAAAAAAAAGCAGCAAGACATGACGTTTAAAATGAAAATATGTGACTCAGGTAAAAGCAATAGCTTCTAAAACAAAGAATTTTATTTCTAAAGTCAATACACTAAAACTATTATGAGTATTAAGAGAAAAGCAAGCATTTGAAAAAATTTACCCTTAAATATATTTTTCTTGCATGAATGTACTTAATTATCAAAACTGTTCCAGCCTTTTTTGCGATATCACATCACCTAACATTTTTGTGACCTTCTTATTGATTTGAAAGCATTTCATGAAAAAGACCTTATCTAATCTTGCCAGCAACAAAGCAAGACAGGTATGACAGAGATAATTTCATAATGATAATTTCACATATTCAGTCACAGTGCCCAAATATTTGGTGAAATATTATACTGGATATTTCTCTGAAGGTGATTTTGGAGTGAGAGCAACGTTTACTCTGGTGGACCCCGAGGGTAGCAGATTATCCTCCACACTGCGGGGGCCTTATCCAATCTGTTAAAGGCTTTAATGCAACAGAAATGACGCCCACTGGAGCATTCACTAGACTGGCTGCTTCTGGGCTCAACTGCAGCTTCTCTTCCCTAGGTCTCCAACCAGCAAGCCTACCCTACAGGTGGAGGGTTCTACACTTCACAAGCCAACTCTCTGCCACGCTTTGTACACATCCACATACACACACTCTGCAAATTAGCTCTCCTTTATCTGCACTTTCACTTTCCATGATTTCACTCACCTTTGGTTTATTTCAGAAATGAACTATTCCAAAGTTTTCAGGGAAAAAAAAAAGATTGTGAATGATGGGATGAAAACCCTGTCATTGTCCCTGAATTGCTCCCTTGACCATGTATCCACACTGTATGTGCTGCCCTTCTGGTAGGAACTCAGTGGTCATCTGATCCACTATTGCTGTGTTGCTACTGCTCAAATAACCCTGTCAAACTTCATCATGGCCTAAAGCACAAGAAGCACAATGTTAGCAACTCTCAGGTATTTTTATCAAAGAACTAAACACCTATGTACACATAAGAACTTCTGCATAAATGTTCATAATAGCCACACAGACAATAGCAACAAAGTGGAAGCAACAAAAATGCTCATCAACCAGTAAGTGGATAAACAAAGTGTGGCATGTTCATACCACAGAATGATTCGGCCATAAAAAAGAAGTCAGGCTAGGGGTCTGGCTCATTGGGAGAGCAAGCATGCACAGAGCCCTGGGACTGATCACAAGCACCGCGGAAGCAAAAGGAACCAAGTACAAATACAACCTATAACATGGGCAAAGCTTGGGGAAAAAAAAAAAAATGCTAGGCCAGCCTGAGAGCTCAGCAGACTAAAGCGCCTGGACAGAGTGCAGCGGCCAGGGTTTGATCCTCGGCATACCATGCCAGTTGTGCACTGTGACCGAATATGAGACTGGGCATGGTGGTGCACATCTGTAATCCCAGCGCTTGGGAGGCTGAAAACAGGAGGATCACTACAAGTTCAATCCATGTAGTGAGACCCTGTATCCCCTGTATTCAATAAAAAAATAAATAAAAAATTTTAAAAACGCTGGGGAAAAGAAGCAAACACAAAATGCCATGGTATTATATTAATCTATATAAAATGTCCAAACCAGACAAATCCATAAAGACAGAAAGTAGGTAAGTGGTTTCGAGGGATGAGGAAATGAACTTAATGGGGACTGAATGTTAATGGGTATCAGGTTTCCTAGTAGGGACAGAAAAATATTCCTGAATTACGTACAATAGCTGTGATGGTAAAGCCTCATGAATACATTTGTGACTCTGGATTGTATTCTTTAAAATGGCGACTCCAATAAGCAAAGCCCTCTCAATGTAAACATGTGAACAGATAAAAAACAAAACTGCTCACCTGCCCTTCTTGTGGCGCCAAACAACGGACGACTTCATCCACCATGACTGGAACATGCAGTTCAGCCGCTGCGTGCGAATCTCTGTTTTGAGATGTGTGTAATTCCTGAGTTCCAGTCTGACCTGCTTGCTCTTGGGCTTTATATTCATTACACCTTCTTGCTGTAGTGTGTAATTTTTTTTGCCACACACCTAAATTGACTATGTCAGATTCCAACCAGTATAAAAAACCCTTTTTATATGGTCTACAAAAATACAGGTACCGAAGCATTCTGTAGGTCAACAAATCTAGGAAAAAGAAATTCAAAACATGGTAATTGTTGTTTTTTGTTGTTGTTTGTTTGTTCTAATAAAACAGTGCTAAGATACTTGGGAGAAAACGAATGTGCACTGACACATCACCAATTGGGACTGTCGACCTGAGCAAGCGAAGGTGACTGACTAACTGCCTTCCATGAAATAAGGAGCCTGAGTGAATACAGAGACATAACTTAAATATGAATGTTAGTATGGTCTAACAAGGTCTAAAACCATTAATGCTTTGCTTTAACCAGCAAGGATAAGAAAATTGGTTCTTCAGTCATTTTTTGTGAAATACATATTTTCAAACCCTAATTCTAAAGAATGGTTTCAATGAGTTAAAATTATCTATCTGGATCTAAAGGGATGACAAATATCCTAGATTACAGTCAGATGGTCTTTTATTACTTTTTATTTATGTATTTTTATTTTTATTTATTTATTTATTTATTTATTTTGTGATACCAGGGACCCAACTCAGGACCTTGCACATGCCAGGCAAGCACTTATTTCACTGATGTATCTCCCCAGTCCCCTGGCCTTTTATTTCTAGCTTTTGTTTATTTTCCTCATAATGCAAAATTCTCATATTTGTACTAAAGATCCTTCCTGGGAAATCATTAGACATGCAAATCTAAAAGGAAAAGAAGGCCGGGGAGATGGCTCAGTAGAATAAGCACTTGCCTGGCAAGCAAAAGGGCCTGAGTTCAATCGCCGGTTCTGGCAAAAAAATTTTTATAAATAAATAAATAAATAAAAGGAAAGGAAGATGGTCAGTCTGAAAATCTTGTGGGTTCATTGTGGTCAGTCTCTGAGGAAACATCTTAACAGAGCCCGCATCATTTATAGTGATATACACGCTCATCAGAGCACACCTCGGCTTTCCACACCCACGCTATTGTTCATTTGCTCAGATGCTGTGGGGGTGCCAAGAACTGAAGCTGGAGTCTCCTGGTCCTGAGCACAAATCTTTATCTCAACTAACTCAGCTCTGTCTGCTCCCTCTACTCAAAAATTAATCAAACAATTGATACATTTCTTGATCTTCTCCTACTGGCTCTATTTTCTTCTACAAGTTGTAATTCTTTTAAATGCAAAGGTGAAAAGCTATTTATGAAATACTAACAGCAGATAGTTTGAAAACATACATTATATCCAACTACTTTGAAGGAGTGTTTTTAATATAAGCAAAATACCTAGTGAACCCTATTCTTCTTTCCTCATGGATTATGAGTTAAGATCCATACCTTTGTATCCACAAAATCAGATGTACACTAAGTGGTTAATAAAGTTTTCCTGGTGGGTGGGACATATGGATAAATTCTAGTGCTTACAACATACACAGTGTTAGCAATCTTCACTGTAGGAATTTTAACCTAAGTGATCCTACCAAAAACCATGTGTTCTCTAAATTCTTCAAGAAACACATTCAAACTAAATGTCTCCATTTATTTTACTTTTGTTTTTTCCCCAGACCTTGTGCTTGCCAGGCAGATGTTTTTGCCACTGATCTATATTCCCAGTCCATTCATTTACTTTTCATCAGAAAATACAAAGCTAATCACAAACAGCAAAACAAAGCACTTTGCACATATATAATTTACATAAATGTAATTTGAATACGATATTATTTGAGGATAAAAGATGCTAACTTTACTAAAGATATAATACAATGAATTATGTGGCACCATGACATAGAAAAACCTGGCAAAAAGAAAGATTAGAAATGAGGGGTTTTATTTTATTTTCGGGTCCAGGATGTTTACTGTGGGCACCAGCTGCGCAGTGGGGCTCATGCGCTGTGGGCCAAGGTAGAAACAAGCTTTTAAGGGTAGGCCAGATAGCTCAGTGAATTAAAGCGCCTGCTTAGGCAAACGCAGGGGCCCAGGGTTCCATCCCTGGTCTGCTGTGCCAGCCCTGGGGGGGGGGGGGCTGCTGAGATAAAATTGAGATGGGCGTGGCAGCATGCATCTGTAATCCCTGTAATCCCAGTGCTTGGGAGGCTGAAAAACAGGAAGGATCAATAAAGTCCGATCTGTGTAGTAAGGCCCTGTCGACCTTGTACTAAATATATATATTTAAAAAATGAGTTTTTAAATAAATTTCTGGATATTAAACAAGGACAAATTAGACAAATTGTTATTTATGCCTTGGGCTTTTGGGAAAGCGCACACAAAACTAATTACCCCATAACTTAGTAATGGCTTTCAAAATAGTGTCTAATATTTATTTAGCATTAGTGAGTACCTACTACACTTACCACATTCTCAATTCTAATTTATTCAAATCTTACAATCCTTTTAGAAGGTTCGTATTATTTCATTTTACCAAAAAAGGAAAATGGAGATAGTAAATAACTTGCCAAAAATTACATAAAGAGCCCTCGAGGAGTCTATTCCCAGAACCTGTAATCTCCCCATGCCATAAACAAAACTCCCTAGAACGATTTTGCGAATTCATGTAATTTAATAACTTTAATTCTGTTGACTACATATGTGAATCATCTCATCATTTGCTTTTCTTTCTTTCTTTCTTTTCTTTTCTTTTTTTTTTTTTTTTAAGGAAGCAGAAGCCTATGGCTTGGCCTGGCTCCACTCATAAATTATGGAATGCTGCGGTGTAGGCAAAAGAAGACATTCGATAAAGAGCCCTATATTACAGAATCTGGAGTATTATGGCAATGTACACTCTATGTCTAGATTTCGATCATCTTAAAAAGCCATCAATTCCAACGCGGGCATCAGAAGTACCTGAGAAAAGGCAAGCAATGCTGTAGCCACCCAAACAAACGCTATCATGCTTTTCAATGCTTTTCAGTCTTTACGTACTTTTTCAATTATGCTCAAGGTACAAGGCCTAAAGATTTTATCATGAAGGAACTAGCCCCTAAGTTAGGTCAGCAGGGAGAGGGCTGCGGACGACTCGCCCTGCTCAGGGGCTGCTTCTCTGAGCCCGCCCCGAGCGTGGGTGCGGGGAGGCGCCCTCCCCTTGCCCTGCGCTAGGGCTGTCCGCGACGCCTCCCACAGACCGAGCCTCCGGGAAACGGGGGCCACGCCGGCTGTGCGGCCGCCCGGCGGCCCCCGACCTCCAACTTCTCCAAGGTCGGGTTCGCGGGGAGCCCGAGCCCCGCAGGCAGCGGGCCGTCGTAGGAAACGAGGCTCGGGCGCGCTCGCCCGGCCGCTCTTCGGGGGGCTACGCCGGCCTTCCTACCGCGCTCCCCCGGAGGGCGCCCCGGGCGCCAGAGTGCTGGCGCTGGGAGGCAGCCCCCGACGGCAGGGAAAGTGGAGGGTCCGCCCTGCCCCCGCTGGGACCGGCGGGGCCCACTTCAGGCCGGGAGCCGGCGGGCGGGCGCTCCCCGCCGCACTCGAGGGCTGCGGCCTCGGCCGCCTTCCGCTCACCTGAAGAGCCCGCGGCCTCGGACTCCCGCCAGAGCTGACCACTGGTGCCGGCGAGCCTGAACTTTCCCGCCAGTCGTCCCAGACGCGGGGGAACCTGGCACGGACGGACAGGCCGGGCCCACGTCCTCCCGCAACTGAGGCCCGCGAGCTTTTGGTTCCGAGGCTGCGAACGGTCCCTGTCATACAAATAGGCTGAGTTTGCAAAGGACTTGGGGTGGGGGTCCTCACCATTCTCGTGGTTAAAATCGCTTTTACTTTTACACACATACACACAGTGTGTACTTTATTTTCTGTACTTTGGTTTACTATGAAAACGCATTAAATTTGAATTCTAATACCATGGCAGTTATATAGTATTCTAATTACTGACAAAAGGTGGAAAATCGTTCCTTCTTAGCTCCGGGCGTTCAGATTTTTGTTCTTTATATCCTTCATTTAGTTACAAAATACGCCATTGTCTTATCCTGTGTTATAGCTCCTTAATGTCTTACCAACCAAAAGAAGTCAGCTGGCACATTAATGGCATTGACTATAGTGTCAAAAATCTCTCTCCTTGGGGGCTAGAGAGATAGCTCAGTAGAATAAGTGCTTGCCTGGCAAGCACGAGGGTCTGAGTTCAATCTCCGGTTCAGCAAAACAAAAACAAACAAACCAAACTGCTACACAGCAAGCATAGCCCTGAATTGAAATTTAGAGTACAGTCAGTACTTGGACTAGGTGTGGACATAACTGTAGGACTATGCAGCCTACACAACATGGATGCCAACATAAGACAAAATTGAAACACTTCTGTTTACTTATTCCTTGATGATCAAAGCCGTTTCATAAGAAAATGGAATGACAGGTACAATTTCAGACTTCAGTAAGGCATCATTTTGCTGTGACTTAACCCACAATGTATTTCTGAGATAGCTCAATTCTAAATGGGCCTCTTTGTACAATTAAAGACATACGTTCCTTGAGGGATTTTGTGAAGCACCAGTTTTCTATCACCAGAATGTAAGTAACAACACAGCAGTCCCTCACTTATCAGGGAGGATACGTTCCAGGCGTGCTCACAGTAAGTGGCAATCAGTGAAGTAGCGACGTTATATTTATTTTAGCATTTATATAGATTTTTAAGGCTTTATAAACCCTTACTACACTCTTACAAAACTGTCCCACACTTTTAGAAACACTTTCAATGTTCTTAGCCGTTTTCTAAACTTGCAAATCTACATAATCTTAATAATATACCTATACTGTATGATACTGCAAAATCCCGCGATGTAGCGAAAAATCCGCAATATATAATTTAGATTAATGTTTAGTGAGAATCGGTGAAACAGTGAGTCGGCGAAAGCTGAGCTGCAGAATAGCGAAGGATTACTGTATATACATCTCATGATTGTTTTGCGAATCAAGATATTAACATATGTAATGAATAAAAGCCCAAGACATCAATGGTAAAAAGCTAGTGCAGACATATGTACAATAGAATAAAGGATTCTCAACTTTAATCCATCACCACAAAACTATTGTTAGCTAACATACATATACTACAACCAGTAATAAGTGACTTTATTGGAGGCTTACCCAGTGTACATATATATAGCATTACTTAATATAGTGCTCCTGATTTTCTTCAATAAATGTAAGATATGTAGGTGTTCCACATGCTTTTTTCATTCACAATTCTCTGCAATCATATATCCTATGTATACAGTGATGCTGAATTCCTAAGCTATGAAG
Organism: Tympanoctomys barrerae; assembly: GCA_002564285.1. Lineage (NCBI taxonomy): Eukaryota > Metazoa > Chordata > Mammalia > Rodentia > Octodontidae > Tympanoctomys > Tympanoctomys barrerae. Next base: position 18,610 of record NDGN011388643.1, read on the forward strand.
TCCAGGAGCACAGGGAGTTAACTTCACAGATTATGGTGTGTCCATAAACTACTATCAATATTTGCTGCATGAATACACACAGTGATGTAAAGAAAAACAGGTCAATTCAAATATATGTAAAATATCCTGAGGAGCCAGGATATAGCTCAGAGCAGGTTTGCCTAGCACACATGGCCTCGCTCCTAGTTAGGCTCTCTTCACAGCTAAAAAAACAAAACAGAAAAAAAATACAATAAAATAAAAATATCCTTACAAACGAAAAGGAGTTATCTCAGCATATCCATTTCCTTTTCTTTCCCAGACACTCATTTTCTCTTGTCAAAATGCAGTCTGAAACAAAACATACATCTGAGACTTAAAAATTGCTCCACCCAATAGGAAACGAGGTCAATTTCTCCGACTGAATGTGTTTCCTACTGCAGTCTTTGGACACTGTAACAAAAGCAGCAGCAAAGGGGACAGCCCTAGTGGGCTTGGGGCTGGACATGGTCCTCCGGAGAAACGAAGCCATGGGGCCGGGAGCCAAAGGGCAGGACCTGCTAGTGAGGTAGGCCCCGCCGCTCCCAAGCAGGAGCTGCAAGCCAGAGAGCGCTCCCCGTCAGGCGGTGCACCAGAGCCCACTACTGCACCCCACCACCACCCCAAGCTCTGAGGAATCGGTCCTTGCAGAACTGTCTTCCAGCTGGCGGGTTCCCGCCCGCACCTGCGGCTAGCCACGCCCACTCCGGGCCCAGCCTCCGGAAACGGCCGCTCGCGTTGCCACGGCGACGGGCTAGCGAGCGCCTTCTACACCCTGCGTTACAGTCTCCGGGCTTCTAACGGCGGCGCGTAAAGGGGGTAACGTCCGACGTGATGACGTCACAACAACGCCAGCCAATGAGGCGCAGAGGCGAACAAACTGGCTTGGGTTTGAATCTGTGGTGGAGTGTGTAGCGCGCCTGGAGGCGGATGTTGGAGCGCCGCGGTAACGGAGCTGTCCTGTGGGCCTTGGGTGAGTGAGAGGTACTGGGGGAGGGCAGTCTGAGCTCAGGACGCCCCTTCAGGCCAACGACTTTGCTGGAAGCGGGGGTCCGGCGCCTTGGATCTGCGGGAGCGTTGGGACCCGGCTGAGGGTGGGGCGGAGCTGGGGGGCCTCAGAGGCGAAGGCGCGGGCCCGGGACGCAGATCTGGCCCAGCACTGCCCGCCCCCGCGGCAGCGAGAGGAAGGCGGAAGTTTTAAAGGGCATCTTGGGTCCCTTTAAAGGGACCTGGGCCGCCCAGCACCGTGCGACAGGAGGTCCTGCCCGACTCCGGGGCCCGCGCTCCTCCGTGCGGCTGTCCTGCGGGGCTCTGCTGTGGGTGGAGCGGGCGCCGGCTGCAGTGGTCGCGCAGGTCGGGGCGGCCAGGCTGCGAGGCCTGCCTTGGATGCCTCGGGGACCCAGCGGGGCCAAGCCCTGCCTCCGACGTGCCGGTCAGGCCGTGAATCAGACCGCCCGCCTTCTGCTCTCAGATCTGCAGAACTTTCCTGTTGGCGCCCTTTGGACTCCCAGCTGCAAAAGACCCACAGGTGACTGCTGTCCTTTGCTACAGAAGAAGCACGTACCTGACCGGGATGTGCTCGTGTGTTGTAGGCAACTAGTTTAGATCGCAGGCTGTGGGACAGTTGGTCGCATGGGTTCGGGTTTTGGCATGTGATCCCGACTATGGTGCTGGAGAAGACCAAGTCTGAAGACCAGGTGTGTTAGTTTTTATTACTTTGTAAGGCCTATTTCAGGAAACAAAGACGTATGCTCTTAACAATTGTTAATCTCCTAAATTACTGAAAAGCTATTTACACTTTCCCACGCTGCCCATATACCTTGAGTCAATGAAGATAAACAACAAAATGGCTTGGTTACAGACAAAGTACATGAGGAGGGTTCCCAATCCCTAAAAATGTTTGTTGAGTTGGAATGTAATTCAGATTTGAGTCCGTATTTAAGGAATGTTTTCTAGTTGTGGTCTTCAATATTGTATCATTATCAGGGCCTGTTCTGTTCTGATTCCAGTAGAGCACAGTTGGGAAGAACATGGGTTGTGTATTTGGACAGCCACTTTGTGGCCCCCCATTTCTGTGTCATGTGGCAAAACTAACAATCCTACAGTTACATACCTGTGTTTCTGAAACAAGGCTTCTGAAATAATAGAACCTACCTTACATGATAAGCATTCAAGGAGGTGATGAATGGCAGATGTTTGCCATAATGCTTGGCACATAGAATACACTCAAACGATCATCTTTTTTGCTCATTACCACTAATTATCACCATTTTTCCCTAATCCAGGTGTTCTTAAAAACATGTTTTCCAAGAATGGCTTCTGTGTGATACGTGACAAGTGTATTTCAACATCTGTCAAAAGTAGACTGGATCTGAATTACAGGAGAAATGGATAAATGTTAGTCTACATGTGCAGAACTTAAGTTATAGCGTGAACAAGTCCCTAGGAACCAATGCATAGTGTGGATGATAGTTTTATTAAATTTTAAAATACCAAAAAAAAAAAAATACTAAAACATTTAGAGGGCTGGCCAAATAGCTAAGCATATTAAAGCGCTCCGGGACATGCTGAGACGGAGCTTGAGAGTGGGTGTGGTGTGCACCTATAATCCCAGCTCTTGGAAGATTGAAAACTGGAGGATCACTACGAGTCGGATCAGTGAGACCCTGTAGACCCTGTACTAAAATACAAAAAAAAAGGAATTTAATTGTGGTAACCATTATACAGTGTATACATAAATCAAGTCATCATGCTGTATGCCTTCAATATATGCAATTGTCAAATATTTTAAGTTTTTTTTTTATAATACTGGGGATTGAACTCATACTTGTTTTTTGTTTTTTTGGTTTTTTTGAGACAGAATCTCACTGTATAAAAAGTTAAAGCTAGCCTTGAGCTCACTTTGTAGCCCAGGCCAGCCTCAAATTCACAACCATCCTCCTGCCTCAGCCTCCCAAAATGTTGAGATAACAGGTAGGTGCCACCATACCCAGTCTTTGTACTGTTTTTTCTAATTATACATCAAATTGGTAAAATTTTGGAGCTATAAAGAGAATTTGTAAACCGCAGTGTTGTGCAGATAACAATATCAGTCTTCTCTCTTTCAAAAGCTACTGCATATGCTTTTGCTGCTTCAGTCCTTAACTGTGAGCAAGGGGTTTGTTCTCTGGCCCTTTATTCTGAATCACCTGTACAGTGCATCTGTTTCTTTTCGTCAGCTGTGTTAGAAAAGAATGAAGGCATTGTGTTTTAATATGGGAATAATCTTGTTGATCCCTAAAGATGTCAGCACATTTGCACGAATTTTTACTTCGTGGTTTGTGTCTGAATGTCCTCCTAAAGCTTCAGAGGTCATGCAAGGCAGCTGAATCTATAGAGCATGTGGGGTTTGTTGTTGTTGTTGTTGTTGTTTTGGCCTTTTTGAGAGGGTTGCACTATGTTGTTCAGGCTGGCCTGGAGCTCACTTTGTAGCTCAGGTTTCCAGCACTGCCTCAGCCTCCCAGAGTGCAGGGACAGTGCTGTGCATTGCCGTGTCCAGATAGTGCGTGGTTGTTTCCTAGTGCAGTTTTGGAACCAAGTGTGCTAGCAGGATTAAGGGCAGGAGATTACTGCCCGGATCAGTCCACTGATTGGATTGGTACTGCCCTAATCCCAGCAGTCTAGAGAAAATAAATGAGTCAGAAAGAGGTTGTTTCTGTCATCCTTGTTGCTTTTGCTGTTTTCAGCTGCCAAGAATGGTTGTTACCCTGCTTTGAGGCCAGCTGATTATGGACTAAGACCTCTACAAACTGAGCTAAATAAACCCTTCCCTCTTTAACACTGGGTGTCAGTCATTTTGTCTCAGCAAAGAGAGAAAAGTAACTGATAACCCTTTTCAGAAAGTTGCTTTATTTTGAGACAGTATTCTAGCTGTGATGTCCAGGCTGCTGTCCAACTTCGGAGCTAAGAAAGATCTTCCTGCCTCAGTCTCCTAAATAATTGGGTGTACAGGCATATACCATATGACCCTGCTTTAATTTTACACTCTTATGACTCTTGGCTTTAGGCGTCTTTATTAAGAAAATTGAAGCTGTGAATGTCATTTGGTGATAGAACGCTTCCTTGCGTGTTATGCACATGCAAGGGCCGGGGCTCAATCCCCAGTTTAAAGAGGAAGAAAGGGGGAGAGGAAGTTCATTTCCTCATTTATTTTTAAAAAGAGAATGTAAAACTTTAAAAATTAAGGTCTATAACTTTGTTCAGATCTCCAACAAGTTGGGAAACAAAGTTACATTTGACATACTTAGCTCCTTGAGGTCACTGTCAAAGCCTCTCCCTGAAATGTTACTTCAGGAACACCTACTGGCATCTGAAGTGATCTTACTGATTCTTAAATGATTTCAAATCCAAGTCTAAATTCTTCAGGCTTGGATTCCAGATCTTCAAAACTCACAACGTCCAGTTTTATCTTTTTAATGTAGCCTTCTTTCCTCTCTATTCTCTCCAGTCTAGTCATTATAGAAGAAACCAAAGATTCCCGTGAGCCTTTCTTGAATTATTATAGATAAGACTACATCCATTCATACAAAACTGAACTTAAAAAACCAAAAGACTGAGTCAAATTGACCCTTGAGCGAGTTAGCTTGTGTTCTTACACTCACCACTTGAAATACTTATACCCAGGAAGTTACCACCCCACCGGAGACACTTAGAAGAGCTGAGAATCTTGTCCATCTAAAGGAGTCTGCACATGCTCCTGACTCTGTATCCCAGGCCCAGAGCACTTGAGACCATTCAGTAAATGGCTATAAAAACATAACTAGTTTTCTTCGTAAGATGCTTTTACCTAGTCACTATCTGTCCTTCATTTCTCAGTGGTCACTTCCTCTAGGAAACTTGACTATACTAATCTAGCATTATACACTTCATAACATGCATAATCTTCCCCCTGTAGTACTTGTCGGAGTTAACACCTGTATGTGTGTGTCAGTATGGATGCACACTTCCCTTAGTGCACTGTGAAGAACAGCAGTAACAAACACCTGTGACACACTACGACTCTGGGTCAGGCATTGTGCTGAGGTATTAGTCCTTTCTTGGGCTAAAATAACCCCGTGAAGTAGGTACTGCCACGTCCATCTTTACCAGTGAGAAAAGTGAGCCACTGTTATAGGTGGTCAGCAGTAGAGCTAGGGGTAAGGTGGTTTGAGACAAGGTCTTATCCAGGCTAGGCTTGAACTTGAAATCATCTTGCCTCAGCCTCCATTGCTGGCATTGCAGGTGTGAGTCACCATGCCCAGCTTTATATTTGGAGTGTTGAGAAACAGGGTTTTGCTATGTACTTCAGAGTAGCCTTGAACGTATGTGTATCCCAGGTGGCCTTGAATTTGTAGGGCTCCTCCTGCCTCAACCTTCTAAGCGCTAGGATCACAGGTGTGCACTAGCACCTCCTGCTTAGAGCTGGTAATTAAACCTGAGCCATCTGACTCCTATTAAAGTCTGTCTGCTAAAGTCAAAGTATTGTTGAATATTTCAGGAGGGGTTAGAAATACTTGGCTGGACTGGGCTTGGGCTTCACAGGGAAAGTGGGAGACTATGCACCTGTTGCAGACAGAAAAGAAGTGTACATCTTCTGTACCAGAGGCTACTTGAGAAGGCAGACTGGGAGGCAGATAGAAAACAGAGGTTTCTCAAATTCTTGATGACTCCCCTTCATAACAATACTATGAGCTACAATTCTCCTTTTCTCTCCCTTTGTGGTCCTGTTGGCTTTGAACTCCCATGTAAGCTGAGCTGCCCTGAACTCAGGCTCCTCCTGCTTCAGCCTCTGGGTCTGGAATGGTAGGGGTGTAGCCCCACACACAGCTTGTTATCTCTTGTCTACAAGTGGGAGGTCTGTGACCCACACAAGGTCCCCAAAGCAGGCCTAGATGCCTTATGGGAGTGGGCTAGAGAAAAAATCAAGGGTGAGGAAGAAGACCACCATCATTTATGCGGGACCTGAGCGAGAACCCCAGTTGTAGGCACGGCTGCTTCAAAATTCTATTTCTGGTTAAAGACAGAGTCCTAAAAAGGCAGAGCTGCATCCTACACCTGAGACGTGTGTGTGTATGTGTGTGTGTGTGTGTGTGTGTGTGTGTGTGTAACGGGGGATTGAACTCAGGCCCTAGCGCTTGCCAGGCAAGCACTTATTCTACTGAGCTATCTCCCCAGCCCCCACCTGAGACTTTAAGATTACTTTGGTATTATTTGAGTCAAGTCCAGAAATCTATGGTTTTGTGACATGGTTTAGCTTTATGTTGATGCTGTTTCTCCTGTTATGCACACACACACACACACACACACAGTCCCTGTTGCTGCTCTTCCTGCCCCCTTGCCTAGTCCCTGCTCCTTCATTTTCACTCCAGGTGCTTCAGTCTCCTGCCCACAGGTCTTTTCACAGTTTGTCTACACCACTTTCCTAGTGCCCCAAGTTGGTCTCTGTTTCTCAATCCTGTGGTTAATTCTCAGGATCTACTTGACTTACAGTTGATCACTGTCTCCTTGATTTAAAGGTTCCCAAAATTCCTAAGGCAGTTATAAGCTATTAAAAACTTTACAAACTCAAACTCCCTTGAGATGCTAAGGAAAGACTTTGCTGCCCTGAACTTTCCCCCTGAATCTCTGTAAGCTCTTCAGCTGCGCATGTCCGAACTGTGCTGCTGGTGTCTTTACGGCACAGCACCTCTCCCTGTTCCACTCCTGCTCCTTTGGTCTCCCTGGGTGGCTATTCCTTTTTCCCAGCACACTCTGTCTTTCCTCATAACCTGCATGTCCCTCTCAGAGGAGTCTGTTGGCTTTATCCTCAGAATTGGCCTGGAGTCCAACTTCCCAGACCTGCCACCAGCCCGGGTTGGAGCTACCATCATTTCAGTACTCGAATCCACCAAAAATGCATGCACACTTCAGGAAAGGAAGAACTCCTCGCACAAGTAGTTTCCTACTAAATTTATGGCGACATCCCAAGATGAGACAAGACAAGTTATCTTTGCTCTCTACAATGACAGCAGGTGCTCAAAGCGGTAGTTGTTAGCTTCCAGCCATTTATGAGTACAGTGCACTGCTGTGGGGTCACCCTACCCTGTGCACCCACATCTAATTTCTTGTCTAAAGGCCATCAGTGTAGGTGGGCTTTCTGCGATTTATGCTATCCTCTAGGGTCCCTCGTACAAAGGGTGACACTATCTATCGGAAGCACATCATTTTTCCTTTCCTGAACATTATTTTTCTTTTCCTGAACAGTATATTCATTTTTTTGACAGAGTCTGTCTTTCAGAGGACTAATCACTGTTTCCACTGAGAGTGATGAATGACATTGTCACTCCTGTACTCACTCAGAGCCTTCCAAGGCAGTTCTTTGTCTTGTTCAGAGGGTAAGCTGAAGGTCTTGAGCGGCCTGCGATGTCTGCACGCGCCCACCTCTGCTTGCTCCCTCCGTTGTTCTTCTCACTGGCCCTTTTCTGTGAGAAAGTCCATCTCGGTGTGTGCTTGACCTCGTTCCTCTCCAGCTTCAAGTCCTCACACACATTGTGTTGTCTTCTGGTGTTTCTTTTCTTTCTTTCTTTTCTTTTTCTTTCTTTTTTTTTGTTTTCTGTTTTTTGTTTTTTGTTTAGGACAGGGTGTCCAGGGTCTCACTGTGTAGATCAGACTTAGAGTGATCCTTCTGTTTACAGCTTCCCAAGAGCTGGGATTACAGGCGTGCACCACCACGCCCAGTTGCAATTGCCATCTCAATTGCCGTCTCAGCACACTCCAGGGGCGGGGCTGGCGTGGCAGGCCAGGGGATCAAACGCCCAGCCCCTGCTTCTGTCTAAGCAGGCGCTTTAATCCTCTGAGCTATTTGGCCGGCCCTGGTGTGTTTCTTAATTGATAGATGATAATAATGGAATTTATTTATGAAGTACAAGGTGGTGTTTCACATGCATGTACTGCTGAATGAGCAGTCAAGCTAATAAACACACTTCACCTCTTGGACCTCTTTGTGGTAAACATTTAAAGCATGTGACTTTAGCACATAAAATACACAGTGCATGTTGTGCAGTAACTGGTCACCAGAACGTCTTCCTGGAGTATCACAGGAATTTTGTATGCTTTGATCAGGATTTTCCCTTTCTCTGCCCATCCCAACCCCCTCGCCTCTGAGGACTGTCATTCAACTCTATTTTTATTTGCCTAGTGCAGATTCTACCCCAAAATGAGATCATATGATATTTTTCTGTGCCTGGTTTGTTCTACTTAGCATAGTGTCTTCTAGATTCATCCATTTTATCAACAAGTGCCAGGACTTTATTCTCTTTAAGACTGAATATTATAATTCTCCCATGTGTATGTGCATGTTTTCTTCACCCATGTTTTGGTAAGCAGTTATCTCCATAGCCTGCCCTTTGTGAGCATGACACAGTGGACGCAGCAACGTCCTCTTTTTGATCGGCGCCTCTTTTTGAGTGAATACTACCTGCCCATTAGAGGTAGAACTAATGTTAAAACTTCATTCTTTTTGATTTCAGAAATATTTGGCATTCTTATACACAGGAATCAGGATAATCAATAATGTCTGTCCCTGAGGAAGACTTGTGTCACCACATGAAAGTAGTCGTTCGTGTACGTCCTGAAAGCACAAAAGAAAAAACAGCAGGATTCCATAAGGTGGTCCAAGTTGTGGATAAACATATATTAGTTTTTGACCCCAAACAAGAAGAAGTTGGTTTTTTCCCTAAAAAGAAAACTTCAAATTTTGATATTTCAAGGAGACAAAATAAAGACCTTAAATTTGTATTTGATACTGTTTTTGATGAAACTTCAACTCAGTTGGAAGTTTTTGAACACACTACCAAGCCAATTCTTCGCAGTTTTTTGAATGGATATAATTGCACAGGTAATTTTTTCAGTTTATTTGTCTGTTTGATTTCATTTTTACGTAGGAGGGACATGTACTTGGTCCTTCCTTCTAAATATAGTCAAATTTCAGGTACTTGTATGCTAAAAAACTTTTTTAAGAAATGAAATAGACTACTTTTAAGGGTAGACTGTCTACCCTTAAAAAAAGTTTCATTTTTGAAACTTTTGTTTTCCCAGGGTCTTGCTATGGTTCCTGAGGGTAGTCCTGGCATTTTCCTGTATCATTAAACTGTGTGCTTTGTGCAATTGATGCTGTCAGATTGCTTATAACTTATTTTCATAAGTATTCTCACTGCTTAACTGTTTAATTGTATCCCTGGTGAGCAGTTGAACATTCTGAACACTGGGCAGCTTGTTGCACAGCCATTTTTGTCTAAAGTACTTTGAACTAAATCTGTTAAATCTCCATTACAGTTGCATATCTGATATTATTTTAGCTTGTCTTCAACCCAAGAAGCATCTCTCATGCTTTGGAGAGGCTATAATCTGCCTTCCAAAATGCCATATTTGATTTCTCAGTAAAGGATATATGCCAAATGGCTAGTTAATTCAGTGATTACAAGTACAGTTCAGTGATTGAACACCATTATTAATATCTTCATTTTGCAATTATCAATTTTTATATTTTCCACAGGAATTCCATAGCTATACCACATTCCATCTCTCATTTTATTTTTGTTTGTATGTTTGAGACAGGGTTTTGCTATACAGTTGAGACTGACCTCGAACTCACTACATAGCCTAGACTGGCTTCAAACTTGCAGTGATTCCCTGGCCTTGACTCCAGAGTGCTGGGATTCGTGATGTGCACACCATGCCCAGCTGATATTTTATTTTTATCACAAACTTACTCCCTTGATCATTTACAATTAAAATACAGTTTGATGATTAAAACTGGTATGATTCTCATTTGAAGAATATGCTCCTTTCCTTCATAAAATTTCATATAATCTCTAGAAATTTTTAAATCCTTTTTGACTCCCAAATATCCAGCTATCCATTTATGTCAAATAGAATAAAGTAAAACATAAGAATATATGAGAATTTAATGCTTTAATTATTTTCCAAGGTGTTTGCTACTTATAAATCAAAGAGTAGATTGTTTTATGCATTTTAAGAAAGTATAGTTTATGTTGTACAGGAGAGAATATTGAAAAAATTATTTGTGCAAAACAAGAATTTAAAAAACAATTATGTAATATCCTCTATCTGAATTCATTTATGTATCTAGTTTGTATCATGTTGCATGGGGTACTGAGGACTTCTGTGCTGGGCAGCTCACAGTTGGAAGTTCCTTGTGGTACAGCCAGGAGAGAGGGGTCTGGGTGGTCCCCTGTACTGAGCTTTGACTGAGGGAGTAGACCAGACTCCTGTGATGATCAGGAAAGGCACGGAAAATGACTTGAGTGCTAAGTGGAACCAGGTGATACTGATTGGGTTTAAAGTTACTGTTTAGGGTACCCAGACAGATGTCTCCCCTGGAGAGTGGAGATCAGAATGTTGTGTGTCATAATGAAGAGCTTTGATGCCTCTCCATAAAAATTCAGTACTTGCGTATGGCGCCACGGGAGCTGGGAAAACCCACACGATGCTGGGATCAGCTGCTGAACCTGGAGTAATGTACCTCACAATGCTAGACCTCTACAAGTGCATGGATGAGATTAAAGAAGAGAAAATATGTAGCACTGCAGTTTCCTACCTGGAGGTAAGTTGGCAATATTCGTAGACCAGTCGCTGTTTTTGAGAAATTGCTCATCACGGTCAAACCCTGGATGGCGAGTAACTTGGTGCACGCTGTTCTGCATGGTGAACGAGCGTTTCTGAGAAATTTTCATTTGGTAAATGAGTGATGTCTTACAAGTAGCACATCATGCTGAACATGACACGATCACAACTGGTTCTTGTCTCCCTATGCCTCTCTTACTGCTTTTACCCACAAGTGCTTTAGATTATGCATGGAACAAGTTCTAATGTATTTTATTACATAAGAATTTTCTCAGAAATTATAAAATCATTAAAATTCTTGTAGAGGGTAAATATTTTTAAATGTATCTTGCTCTGTTTTCTGTTTCTGTTTTTTGTTTTGTTTTGTTTTTCTGGGAGGGTATAATCTCAGACATACAGGGAAGTTACAAAATAGTATAAAGAACCTCCAGATACACTTGACAGTAATATCCCAATTTGCTACATTTGCTTTTTCTGTGTATGCATTTGTTCTAAAACTGTTTAAGCTGTGAACTTATGGAAGCAGGAAGTATTCTTCAATAACCATTGAATAATCATCAAAATTAGGAAATTAATGATATTGTCAACTCGATTGACCTTAACGAAATTTTGCTAGTTATTGGCTAATGCTGTATGTGGTAGAAAACTAAGATCAAGCTTGAGTTCATTGTGCTCTCTCGAGTCCCCCTTAATGTGCAGTGTTTTTTTTCTTTGTGATGCTTTGTGCTTTATGACACTGCCAGAGACTCTTCAATTTGGGTTGGCGCAGATTCAGATTGTACAGTGGCAGAAACAACACAAGTTTCTTAGGTTTTTACTGCTTTATGTCAAGATGTCTGTGGTTGGTTGGCCCCATTACTGGCAATTTTAATTTCACTTATTTTATTTTGGGAACATTTGTAAGATTTTCCACTAATGGTACCTCTTTGTCTTACAATTAATAAACCCTGTGGGGAGACGATGTGAATGTCCTCTTCTCCCACCAGCGTATATCCATTAGAGTTAGCATTGACTAAGGATGCGTGCGTGTAGCAATGTCACTGTGATGGGGATTTTTAAATTCCACCTATTGTTTTCCTTTATTCATTGTCTTTTCGCTGTGAGGAACAGCTTTCCTTTTGCTTTTTAACATCCCGCAGTAGAGTGGGGTCATCGTGGGGCCTCGCTCATGCAGCTGCAGAAGCGTGTGTGTCCATGTTGGTGTCTCAGGTGAGGAGCAGTGAGGCCAGCACCACCTGCCACTGAGTGTGGGGTTTCTGGCAACGCCTGTTCTCTGGCATTTATGTATTTCCGAGAAGTAAGGAGCAGCACCTTAGCCATCTTACTAATCTTTGTTTTACTGCAGTTGTTGTCAGAAATTATGGAGTGAGACTAATGACTCACACTCTTAAGTTTGCATTTTAAGCCTAAGCAAGCAAACCGTTGGTGGCGTGGCAGGGGTTTATGGTAATATTATATAGAAAGGTGAGAACAATGATGACGCGCTGCTGCTTATCCCGAAAGTAAAGTGCTAATAACCTTAAATCAACACTACGTGTTGAGGTGGACACTGTGATTTTGACATCAAAGCTAAAGCTTTTGGGTTTTGTTTTGTTGTTTTTTTTTAAGGTATATAATGAACAGATTCGTGACCTCTTAGTAAATTCAGGGCCACTTGCTGTCCGAGAAGATACGCAGAAAGGAGTGGTTGTTCAGGGTCTGTCTTTGCACCAGGTATGTTTATAAACATCTTTTCCTTCCACTAGCACAGCAAGTATACCTCGTTAGGCATTATTTATTTTCCATGCTGCTTGAGAAAGAAACTAATAAGTTAGAGAACTAAATGATTGGAGTATGTCATAGATTTGCTTTGTTTGCTTTTAATTAAGTGAACTTTTTCTTCCTAAAAAATGTGCTTGAAGATTTAACATGTTAAATGCATTAACATGTTTCGCTCAGTGGTGAGGCACTTGCCTATCACGTGTGCAACTCTGGCTCTTATCCCCAGAATAAAAAGATAAACAGAAGAAGAGAGGGAAAGAAGAGTTTATTCAGTAATTTCTTTTCCTATCAAAATATCTCTAGCCCAGATCCTCAGAAGAAATTTTACAGCTGCTGGATAATGGGAACAAAAACCGGACGCAGCACCCCACCGATGCCAATGCTGCCTCCTCCCGTTCTCATGCGGTTTTCCAGGTAACACTCCACTGGGCTGTCACTCGAAAACGGAATTGAAGAGGAACAGAGCAGAATGCAAGGGTGATGGTTGTTATGCATGAGGAAAAGTTTGTGGACATCTCCACCTCTGACTTTTTCTTCTCCTTTGCAACTTTGGAGAGCATTTTATCATAAGTTAAAATTAAGATGCTTTACATAAAAAAAAATGAATGTTCACCTTATTGCATATAAGATTTCAGAAAAATATGGAATTTATAGGTATGGAATTGTAAAATGGTAGTGATACAAGTTTTTTTTAAGTATGTGAAATTTTTTTCTGTAGATACTTAATTCAGAATAAGACTTCTGTCCACAGATTTAGATTCATAGAAACAATTAATTGGATTTTAGACAGTACCAATTTTCATTTTAGAAGGTTTCACCATAAAGATCATTAAGTAGCTGTATTTAGTAATTCAACCAACATGCATGTTTTAGCAACACAAGTGGGAGCTAAAGCATCAGTGCCTCTTCTGTTTATGGTTTCTAGTCTACTTATATCAAAATGATTGTATGAACCTTCGTCCTGGACTGTGCTGTGTGAGAACTTTTCCCATCTGGGAAGATTCCTTTCCCAGGCACTCAGCCATTCACATCCTACCAGGTCGCCAAGCTTTCATCGTCTTCTCTTCCTACACTGACTTTTCTTCTTTTTTTTTTTTTTATCTTTTTTTCCCATAATTTTATTGAGAAACAAATAGCAATGAAACAATTTCAAACCAGATTGGTAGGACAGATTCTATAATTAACACACTGCATACATTCTTCCTAGTGTTTAATTGCTGTACAAGATGCGGACATGAT
>NDGN011388660.1:1410-12312 GCA_002564285.1 Tympanoctomys barrerae
GGTGGGGGTGGGAGCCAACTTGAACCCACGGAGTACTGGTGGCTTATGGAACAGCTCGTGGCTGGGGGAGGGTTGGGGCAAACCAGTTAGTGGTGCTCAAAGTGTAGGACATGTGCTGGATGAACGAATACACTTCATCCATTGAAATTGGAGTTTTCCATTCAGGAATTGAAGTATATAGTAGAGAATTTGCTTATGGTCGCCATCTGTATTCTTTTTCTGGGATATTTGAAATATCCCTAGGAAATGCTTCTGAACTAGGAGAAACATTTAAATGTAAAGAAGCTGTCATTTTAGGGAGAACTGACTTCCTAGAAAATGACATAGAAAAAAATTGTAGAAAAACTTGAAAATAATAAAAAGGCAATGCCTGTCATTTGATGCATAATAGTTGCAATCACTCCTCTTCAGCTTTATCAGAGATACTTTATGGGAAAGAGATTCCACGCTGGATCAATCAAGTTGCCTACTTCAGGTCCTGTATATTCTTTCTACGAGTTGTCTTCCAAAGGAGTGGCTTTCATTCAGCCAAGAGCTCCAGGATAAACAGAAATAAGCAGAGGACCTGCCTCATCTGCTGCCATGGTGAGCACTGTGGCAGGCTTCAGACCTGGAAGCTAAACTAAATATAAAGATCTCCAAAGTCACACCTGCAGAACTGGCTCTGGCAGTTGAATATCATTAGAGCAAAGTCAATAGAGTAAGCATCCTGTCCATATTTTGTATGCAAAGTTGGTTCACGCACAAATCCAAGTTTTTCAGCTCAGGATTATATTTGTAATAAAAACAAAACAAACAAACAAAAAAACCCCACTTGGTTCAGAAGGGAGAACTTTGTATAAAGCTACCCTCTCATTTTCTTACCCACTTGTAAATTTGGATTTGCTTCTTTTGTTTTGTACAATCTCTGTTAAGTTATGTTTACAGTATTTTGAATCGCTGTTTACAAATCTTGCATGGACTTCTGCTGCCTGAAAACAGAAAAATTCTCATCTTCAGAAATTAAGCAGGTAATCTTTGTATACTTTCTGAGAGTTGCCAGAGCTACGGAATAAATAATAGGCACACAAAAAGATACTTACACATTTATATTTCTCACCACCTGCTTAAGGATTCTTTCTTAGATTTGTCCTTGCTTTTTACTGTTTTAGGTACTGCGATGCAGAGAATCAACCTAGCTCGCTGGGAAGGAGCGCACACAGTCCCAAGGTCTTGGGACCCTGGGTCATGTCCTCCTCCAGTCCTCCCACTTTGAGTAGGACATCTCCCAAAGTCCCCATGGGACAGTTGGTTTCATCTCGAACATCTGTCCACCAAGGGTGGTCATCTTCTGTCAGTCTGGCTTTGATGCCTAAGATTCTATAATTAAGATGCTTTATGTTGAAGATACTCATGTAAGTGACAAGTGCTTTTGCACATATGTGGGTGGGGGCTTCATTATTATCTTAGTACGTGATAATTTCCTCAATACACCAGATTTTGTCACTGGGACAGGAATATTCTAAGTGATAGCTTTCTGAGTTGCAGTATGAGCTGACATTCAACTGCTTTTCACTGTTGCAATTACCTTTCATACTAGGCCTTGAAAACTAGATCCCCACCAATGTAATCTTTGATATTTCATAATCTTTATTTACAGTATCAGGAAGCATATTTTGTAATGGGAGTAGTTCCATCTCATAAAAATTGCCTGTTCTCTTGAACTTCTTGTTGAAAAGTGATATTTGTGTATTTTAACATCCATCTTTCTATGTTCTCTCAGGTGTGTGTTATTTGTACTTAATATATTTTAAGAATGAATTTGTCATCAGAGATAAATTCTCATTAGCAAGGATGTTGTCTGCTCAAGCCTACTTCCAGTTTGACCTTTGGATGTAAGAACCAAGTCATTACATGTTAAATTGAAATTTTCTGCCTTAAGAATGAATGTACTAAGTAAAATATTGGATGCAGTGTGTAAATGTTCCAAGGCAGTGACTTCAGCTTTAGATACTAGTTTTAAGATTGTTTTCATTTATTTAAACTTCTAGATTGGATTCTTTGTTATTACCATATGTAATGATACATACCTTTTTCTAAGCTACATTTTTCATTTTTCCATAAGCTGATCTTCATTTATTTTTATTGATTTAAGTACACCCTATTGATAGGGAAAATAAGCTTTGGGTTATAAAAATTGGACTGAAGAAAGTTAAGCCACTTTATTCTTTTTTATTATTCTGTTTCCAGGAAGAGAAAAGGACGTTTACAATGAACTCTTAGTTCTTTAAAGGATAGAGTCCCTGCTTTAAGAAATGTGAGGGAAGGAGTTGATAGGTTCAGGTCTAAAAATGAGATCCAAGACAAAGTACAAGGGCTATAGTAGTATAAGCTGTTCACCAAAAGAGTCCTAGCAATAAGAGCTAAATTAGTAGGAAGTGTTTTATTGCATTAAGCCTAGAAATTGTTTTAGTAATATGCATTACCTTTCTCTAATCCATTCGGATAAACATGTAAATGTGGGTTGCTGGCCCAAAGGAGTGGCTTTTGGTTAAATAAATGCTTCTTGAATAGCTAGGAAAGTCTGATCTTTGCTTATCCACAATTCAACAGTTAATATGAAATTTTGTTGTTGTTGTTGTTGTATTTACCATCATCTGCAACATTTGGAATTTAAGAATAGTTCAAAGGATATTTAAAATATTGGCCTATGTCCAATTATCACACTAAAAATTATAAGATAAAGTTCTGAGAATGTAGCTGGCATGATAACATATGCTTATATTCTCAGCATTTGGGAGACTAAATAAAGCAGGAGGATTACCTTCAAGTTGAATGTCAGCCTGGAATACATAGACATGGTCTAAAAAAAAAAAGGCCACTGTGTTTCCACTTGCATGTTTGTCCCACCTGTACACTGTAGGCTGTACTCGTTTTCCATTTTTACTTGGCGCAAACTTGCTCTGCAGAACCTGTTTCTCTTCCTACCTTGAGTAAACCTTGCTACTATTAAGACCAAAACCAAATTCTTGACACGAGATTTCTTGCAATCTAACTGTACTTGGGGTTAGGAGAAAAAGCAGTGTCTTTAGAAAATCTCATTCAAGAAAGGTCCTTCTAATCAGTTTGAAACTCTCTCATTGCTATTTGTTTCTCAACAAAATTAATTTAAAAAAGAAAGGTCCCTCTTTTGTTTAAATTGAGAATGGATTTAATTAGCACTTAACCTGCTTTTCCTTGCCCTGCCGAGAAAAGAATCTTGTTCTTAACCTGATCTCTGCTTTAAAAAACCATATAAGACATCTGATCATTTGAATACATGTGGTCAATAGAATCAGATGCATTTTTTTTAGTGTAATAGTCAAATGAAACATTTTTCCTGGTGGGTTTAAACAGTTAATAATCTTTTTAGAAGGTCAGAAGTTTCCGCTGTTTGTGTTTAATGTTCCTTGGTGTTGTTTCCTTTGTGTTTAATGTTCCTTGGTGTTGTTTTTCTTTTTACCCTAATAAGGGACATCAACTTTGGAAAGTGTGACTTGTGAGATTGTACAAAGTGGTGGCACGTCTTCCAGTGCCTCTTCCTACTGTCTGAACTCTAGCTACTATTGCTCTGACCCACAGCAATAGTGCAACTTACCCATCACCAGCATTTGTACAGAGCAGGGAATTCTGGTTTTGTCAGTTGATAACACTGTGTGTATGAGGATATTCAGCACCACAGACAGCTGCAGGACTCTGTTTCGATGGCTTCTTCCATTACAAAATGGGTAGAAACACATGCATTGCTTCAGGGTTCTAATCGTGTGTCTACTTAGGGCTCTATATCTGTAAAATACCTTGTGAATTTTATAAATTCTCTATTTCTTTAAAAAGTTGAGTTTTATTCAGGAAGTTGGCCATTCAGGAAGTTGCAATTGTATCCTCTTCCCTTTCATGGCTTCAGAGTGCACCTCAGTAGTGAAGCTTTCTTAGATTTTTCAGCCCGTACACATACATACAACTTCACTTTCAAAGCTGTGAAAGCTGTTAAAGTTTTCATAGACTTGAGGATAATTTCTTGTGATGTTGAATGCAAGTTATTCATAGTGTTTATATGACAATACCAAGAATCTTCACTTTTGATACTTTCATATAGCATTGGGCTATCATGTTAAAACACTGATACATATCAATTTACTAAAAAAAATACTTTTGGCCAACCAAATACCTCAGCAGATTAAAGTGCCTGCAAGCAGGTGCAGAGGCTGGGGTTTTGATCCCTGGGCCTGCTGTGCTGGCCCTGTCCCCAGGGGGCACTGAAACAGCCATTGAGACTGGGTGTGGTGGGGCGTGCCTGTAATCCCGGCACTTGGGAGGCTGTGAACAGGAGAATCACTGTGAGTCTAATCTAGTAAAGAGACCCTGAAGAACTTGTAGACTCTTCCCTAAAAATAGAGAGAAAAAAAGTACTTTAGTAACCAAAAAAGAACAAATGTTTATTTTGTTGCTTTTCCTGGAAATCCAGCAGATGGTGCTCTGATTTAATCTTTCAATCTTCTTAGCTTCTGCAACCCTTTTCATTTCTATGTATTTGACATCCTCAGTTCTCATTCGCTTTAGCTGCTCTGGAGTTACTTCTTCCTTATTGGCCTTAGTAACATGAACGCCATTCTGTAGCTTTACCTACATCATTTTGTACTAGAATTCATCTGGATTTATTTCAAGAGCATTGTTTAGAAGAGCTTTGAGGAATTCTTGTTTTTTATGGTATTCATCTGCAGGAAATCTGTAATATTTCTTTTTCTCCCACAGGCCCATGTGTTTTCAAAAGATAGGCTGGATTTGCTTTCGGTGTTCTCACTGCTGGGACTTAACCACTTTGAGGAAAGTCACCACCATATATCTGACTGCGGGGTGCCACTGAAATTCAGTGTGGAACACTGGCTCCGTACCTCACTGCAGGTTCCACAAACCTTGCTATGGATTTGTAGTGTATTTATTTGTTCCTGTTCTGTTTTCCTAATGTGTGAGTTCACAGTTATATAGTTCCCCCTAAGAACTGCTTTCATTGCATCTCATAAATTCCATTGAGTTGTGCTTGAATTTTCATTGAACTATTTTAAATCATGTTAAATTCCATCTGTAGCCCATTGATTGTTGAGGACAGTGTTGTTTAATTTCTATGTATCTGTGGGTTTTTTGTGTTTTCTTTGGTCATTTATTTCCAGTTTCATTGCACTGTGGTCAGATAATATGTGAGATAATTTCTGTTTTCTTGCATATATATATAAGCATGACTCATGCAATAGTATGTGGTCTGGTCTATTTTAGAAAATATCCCGTGTGCTGCCGAAAAGAATGTATGATGTGGTTGGGTGAAACACTCTGTATATGTCCACTAAGTCCATTTGTTCCAAGTTCTGGTTCAGTTTTGCTACTTCTTTGCTAATTTTTTGTCTGCTTGACCTATGTTTTGGGGATAGGGTGTGTTAAGGTCTCCTGATGGTATTCTGGTACAGGATATTAGATTTTTCATGTTCATTAAGATTTGTCATATGTAGTTGTGTATTCCTGTGTTTGGTGTGTACATATTTATGACTGTTACCTCTTTCTCTTGAATTTTTCCCCTAATCAGTATATGGTAGAATTCTTTATCAAGTATGATCATTCTTGCTTTAGAGACCAGACTGTCTGAAAATAGCATTGCTATCCCTGCTTTTTTCTGAGGATCAGGGTCATGTAGTATTGTTTTCCATCCTTTAACTTTCATCCTATGAATTTCCTCATAAATTAAGTGTCTTTATTATATACTGCATATCATTGGGTGTTGCTTCCTAATCCACAATGTCAATCTCCTTCTTTTAATTAGCAAATTGAGTCCATTTACATTGATGGTTATAATTTACATGCATTGCCTTATGGTTGACATGTTATTCACCTGCTATTGCAAGCCACTTTTTCTCCTGTGTTCAATTGTTTGGCCAATTTGGTGTGTTCTTTCCATTCTCATTTGTGGAATTGTGGTCATTTTGGTCTCTTTCTAGTATGTCTTTTGTTATTCTGGGTAGGGATTGGCTTTGTCACCATGAAATTCTTTAGTTGTTCTTTGTCATGGAAGCATTTCACTTCTTCATTGAACTGGAGAGACAGTTTTTCAGGGTATATCACTCTGGGTTTGAACATGTTTTCTTGCAAAACGTATAGTACTTTGCTCCAAGCTCTTCTTGTCTTGATGGTTTGTGAGGGGGAATCTGCTGTTATTTTATTGGGTTTTACTTTAAATGTGATCTACTTCTTTTCTCTAGGAGCTTTAAGTGTATCGTTCTTGTGCTGAATTTCTGTGATCTTGACTATTATATATCTGAGTGTGATTTTAGTTAGGTTGATGTTATTTCGAGTTGTATATGCTTTATTTACCTTCATATCAGATTGTTTCTCCATATTTGGGAAGTTTTCTGCTGTTACTTCTGTCCATTTTTTATATCATTTATTTTCACCCCTTCTTTCTCATTCATGCTTATTAGTCTTATGTTGTTCATCTGTGCATTGCCTTGTAAATGTTGATACATGATATAGAAGTTAACTAAAATAATATGAAATTAACAGTTGGAAAAAAGGACTCAAAACAGATTTATCATTATTTTCCTTTCCATAGACCAGCAGAAATCCCTAGTACAGATGTCCAAACCTGCTTACATAGGCAGATATATCTCTTTCAGTCACTACTTCTTAAGTCCTTCATCTCCACTCTGTAATTTGTTCTTTTGTAATAGGTGCATTTCCTTATAACAATATGTATTATACCCTACAGATTTTATTTTCTCTTTTAGGTTCTCAGATTAGGAAGACAATTCTGTGTTTGTATGTCTAATTTATTTCACTTAAGAGTATGGTCTCCAGAGAAGAGAGCTCCAGTTTGCTACCAGGTGGGTGTCGGAACAAACCCCAGCAAACAGGCCTAGTTTGGAACCCTGCTGTGTAATTGTCCGCAGAGAGGCTAGGGGCAAGATTCAGTGAGATAAACCAGGAACAAAACGTCTAGCCAGCCTGACATGGTCGGTTATTTTCCTCAAGCTGCATCAAGAAATTCAGCATAGCAGCCTGACCAAAGCTGGGGACAGTTGATCAAGTTCAAGCCTGGTAGATCCTGGCCCAGAGAGCTGAGGCATACTGCTTGGCCCAGTGGGGCCCAGACCTGGACCCTGATCTATGAGATCATGTTCAGCAGACAGAGTTGGCAACAGCTAACTTGGGAGAACTAGTCTGCCTGGAAAGTTCCAGGTACATCAAGGGGAGATGATGATGCAGAACTTAGGAGAACTAATTTAAATACAAATTCCCAACTTAATGCCTCCTTAGCTATACAGTCATAAAGTTTGCTCTTAAGATCTAAAAGACAAAGCCACACTTTACAAGAATATGTCAATTGCTAAATCCCACTAGCCATTATTAGTGTTGCTAATTGTATTACTGTAAATAGAAACTATATCTGCCTTAAATGCATGATTTCTCTTCAGTAATTCTAAATGGTGAAAAACTGAAATGTTTACCTACCAAATCTGTACAAGTAAAGGATAAGCTGTATCACCACATAATCAATATAGTTCTGGAATGGTTATATGGAGCCAATAGGACAGGAGAGAGAAACAAATGGAATAAAAATGGGTAAATAAGAAAATAAACTATTATTATTTACAGATGACATATTACTCTACTTGGACAAACTAAAAAAAAAATCAGCTGAGAAGCTCCTGGAATTTGTTAAAAAATTCAGTAGCATGGCAGGTTATAAAGTCAAAACCCAAAAATCAGTAACATTCCTCTGAACAGCTAAGAAACACACTAAGAGAGAAATGGAGAAAAATACCATTCACAACAGCACCCACAAAAGATGAAATGCTTAGAAATTAATCTAGACAAAAAAGTAAAAATTCTGTACAATGAAAATTACAGTGTTGTGAAGAAAGAGATTGGAGAGGATTTCAGAAAATGGAAAGATATCCTTTGTTTCTGGATAAGAGGAAATAACAACTTGAAAATGCTCATAATCCCTAAATTGTTATACAGATTTAAAGACTCCCTATCAAGGTACCATGAGCATACCTCATAGATAAAGAGAAAACATGCCAAAAATTTATTTGGAACCAGAAAAGACATAGAATAGCAAAGGAAATCCAGGGAAACAAAGGTAAACCAGGAGGCATTACAATGCTGACTTGAAATTATACTACAAGTCTACTGTGATAAAATCAGCATGGAATTGTAAAAAAAAAAAAAAAAAAAAAAACCCAAAAAAAACAAACAAACAAATCTGAGGATCAATCTAATGGATTAGACAATGGGGATACAATTACAACAACACTCAGTCACCTTATCTTTGACAAGAGGACCAAACAAAACCACTGGAAGAAAGAGAGCCTCTTACACAAATGGTGCTGGAAAAACTGGCTCTCCTCATGCCAGAAAGTAAAACCAGACTTGGGTCTATTGCTATGCACTCAGCCAAATCCGAAATGGGTTAAAGATCTCAACACAAATCAGAAAAACTAAATTTCTTGGAAAAGAAAGTTGATGGAAATCTTGAATAGATATGGATATGCAAACAAAAATCAAACTGCACAGGAAATATTTCAAAGAATCAACAACTGGAAATACCTCTTACTGATTGAGAAGTTGCCACACATAAAAAGAAATCACCAATTGGATGAAAAGATGAACCACAAATTTAAAAAAGCTTAAGAAATAATCACTCAGACAAAGGTCTTCTATCTAGAATTTACAAAGAACTAAAAAGCATCAGGGCCCCAAAATTTAAAGTCCCATTCCAAAAATAAGCATCTGAGATGAATACACAATTCTCACAAGAAGAAATACAAAAGGCAAAAAATATGTGAAAACACGTTCTGCACCACTTTCCATTCGAAAATCTCTAAGGAAAACAAAACTGAGCTAACATCTCACCTTAGGCAAAACAGCTATCATAAAGAAATCAACGAATAACAAATGATGGAGACGCTGTGAGGAAAAAGGAACGCTTTTGCATTGCTGGTGGGAATATAGACTAGTACAACTACTATGGAAATCAGTGTGAAGACTCCTCAAAAGCTCAAATTAAAAATCCCATTGAATCCAGTTATCCCCCTTCTGGGTATTTTCCCATAACAATTGAAGACGTCATACTATAGTGATATATGTGCACCTATTTTTAAAACAGCACAGTATGTGATAGCCTAATATAGGAAAAAAAATGCCCGTCACTTTAGAAATGGATGGAAGACATGTGGTACTTTTTTTACAATGAAGTCATACTCAGCTCTAAGAAACATAAAGTCAAAGCCTTCATAGGTAAGTGGATGCAACCAGAGGCTATACTCAGAAGAGAAATAAATCACACCTACTTGTGTAAATTAGATATTGTCTCCCTAGTGTAAGTACCCAAAAGAAAAAATAAAACATGAAAGATGTCACTGTACAGTAAAACAGAAAGAAACTTCATTTAAAGATTATAGAATGAGGAGGACAGAAAGGAGAAGAGATAGGATACATGTAGGGGGAAAAGCATGCGAGTGTATATACAGGATAGCTGAAGTGACTGTGCCAAGAATCTTTCTCGGTTTCTTGATAATAGCAGTTAAGGTGTAGAATTTTCACCTTGACTATTCTGTGAGCTTATATTTGTGAATGAAGCAACTACATAGAGCACAGCAATGTGTAATACAAAAACCATGCTTGAATACGTGTCATCTTGGTCTTCTAGATGTGCACAATCCCTAATATCTTATCAATTACACTCTTTAAAATCATTTTCTTAAAAAGGTAATAAAAGAGAAAAAGGACAGAAAAACAAAGATTTAGGTTTCCTTGAAATGAAGCAGTGACACTCAATCCTATGCCCAATCTTTCATAGCTATATCCACTAACCTGAACAACAGAGTTGAAGGTAAGAATGGATAATACATCAACCATTGTTAATCAGCTATTCTTTTTTCAAAAATCTGTAACATATGTTTTGTTCTATGTTACCATGGTTTTGTTCTGTTTCTAATCTTTGATTTTTATTTCGTTTTTATTCTTCAAAATAAAATACAATTATAAAGAAAAATAATATAATCTCCAGTTTCATCCATTTACAAAAAGAAGTCTTAAATGCATCCTTTTTATAGTACAGTAATACTTAATACTGTAAACAATACCACATCTTTAAGCATCCCTCTGTTGAAGGGCATTTGAATTATTTCCAAAGTTTCGCTATTACCAAATTGTGCTGCTCCACACTAGTGTACATGGATAGCACTGGTGTGAAGTGTTCAGTTTTATAAAATACTACCAAGGAGGGGAATGTCTGAACTGTATGGGACATCCATCCATGCTTTTTAAGGGATATCCACAATAATTTCCATAAAGTTTGTATGAGTATGCACTCCCACCATCACTCGAAAAGTGTTCTTTTTTTTCCTGCAGCCTTCCAGCATTTGCTATTGGCTGACTTTTTGAAGTTAGACATGCTTTCAGGTGTCAGGTGAAATCTTAATGTTGTTTTAATTTGCATTTTTTGAATGACCAATGGTGTTGAACAATTTTTATATATACTTGAAATTTACATTTCTTCATCTGAAGAATGTATCTTGATCTCAGATGCCCAGTTTTCGATTGGGCCTTTAAATTTGCGGGTCATGATGTATTTTCTTAATTCTTTATATCTTCTAGATAAGGACCTCTGTCTTGGCAGAGTTTGCTATACGTTTTATACAGTTTGTGGTTTTTCTCTTAACTCTGTTGGAGATTTGCTTGTTGTAGAGATATAGATTTGAGACAAAGGCCTGATGTCCCAAGAGAGTAGGAAACACTGGCCTGAGCCCGAGGAGGGTTACTGTCTGTTTACAAATTCCCAGAAAGCTGGGACCCAAAGCAGCAGATAACAGCTTCTCCTGCAGGCGCCCTGTC
>NDGN011388664.1:0-13095 GCA_002564285.1 Tympanoctomys barrerae
AATTTGCTCTCTGTGAAAGCCTGAGAGAATGTTTTTCTCTCCATGTGACTCTCCTTAGGCACATTCTACATCGTTGATCACTTTCCTCTGTGGCTCCATAATCTCCTTGCAGAAAATTTGGGACACCACTGAGATATAGGATGTTACAGTACAGGTTCTCCTATTCCTTTCTTTAACAACATATGGATTTTAAAATAGCTTTACACTGAGGCTTTTCAACAAAATGCTGTCAATGCTTGTTTAAATATGATTTCATGATTCATTTGATGATTGTGATTCATTTTGAAATTAAAAAACAAATCTAGATATCTTCTGAAGCAAAGAGAAAATAGTGTAAGTACTGTTTTGTTAAAATAAATTGAGTTAATCCCTTTAGATTATTGTATGAGGTTTTTTTTTCCCTTCGTGCCAAAATGAGCACTCCTGCACACATTTTGAACCCTGCGCGGAAGTTTGGGCCTATCGGTGAACCTGAGGGGTGGCCACTTTCTGTAGTAGCCAGGATTTACTAGACATGCTCATTCAGAAGTCTGCATTTTTTCCTTTTACTGCTATCTTTAGAACTTGCCTTTGCCAGCTGAGGCCTCTTTTAGTTATATTTATGAGAGTTAATTGATTTCTAATTCTTTGCTAAATCTTTTTTTTTTTTTTTGTAAGTTAGAGATAGTTCAATTTATTGGTATTGGATCCTTTCGTTTTCTTGAATTGTACTGATTCCTATTTTAAGCCTTACTGAGTTCTTAACAAAGTAGTCGGTAATCGAGCCTTCTGCCAACTTCTGGTGAAAGTAGAACGTAAGGTACGTGGGCAAAATCTCAGCTTCAGCAGGAGGTCCCTGCAGTGGGGGCTGAGGGCTGGAAGAGTGTGCAGCCGACCGGGAGCCGGGGGCAGCAGTTGACTCCCCAGGAGCTGGGCAGGAGCAAAGCCCTCAGCTGCTGAAGTCAGCGTGGGGGCTGCAGCAGAGTTAGGGACAGAGCCCACTCGAGGCGCAGATGCATACAGGGCACTTGTGTGGGTGGAGCAGAGAAAGAAACGAGCAGCCTGTGGGCGCGGGGCTGGAGTCAGCACAACCCACGTGTTCCTTTCCACGCATTGCAGAACCTCGCGTAGTACGAGTTCAGGAAGGGGACACGGCGAACTTCACTGTTCTAAGAAATGGATCTGTGGGTGTGACCTGCTCTGTCCAGTATGCTACTGTGGATGGGACGGCGACTGCCAGAGACGGCGACTTTGTTCCTACTGAAAAAGGAGAAACCCTGGTGTTTGCCATTGGCAGTAGAGAGCAGAGCCTCTCCGTGTATGTTAATGAAGATGGCGTCCCAGAAACTGACGAGCCCTTCTATATAACGCTCTTTAACTCCACAGGTGAGTGCTGTACGGGTCTATTGCTTCAGGGCTCTGCTAGAATGACAGGAAGGACTGTTGTTCCCCAGCTGTACCTGGGAGCTCCCCACTGTCCTCCGTGACTGCTCAGGCACACAGCTGTTATTTCATGCCTTCTTTGAGGACTGGGATAAAGAGTGGCTGGGGAAACGTCATGCATATTGCATATACTATGATATTATTGTTATTATTTTAAAAAATATTTATTGATTTGATACAGGATCTTGCTATATAGATCAGACTCATAGTGATACTCCTGTCTCAGCCTCCTCAGTGCTGGGATTACGTGTGTGTGGTACCATGTCCAGTTTCAGTCACCGGCATGGTATGCCCAGGGTTCCGGTGCTAGCATGGCTTGCAGTACTGGGGACTGAACTCAGGACCTTGTGTTTGCCAGGCAGGCACTTACACCACTGAGCTATCTCTCCTTCCCAACTGTGGTATTTTTTTTTAATTTACCCTTTTCACAATAGATGAGAAGGAAGAAATTATATTAGGGATGGAAATCCTACAGGTGAAAGCAGCTGGCACTGGGAATTGGGCTGCTTGGGTTTTGCCTGCTTATCTAATGGCTTGAAGGGTCCCTAACTGTAGCCCTTTTCGTCTTGCACATTTGGTTGGGAAGCTTAAGTCTCAAGGCCACTGACTGCACCTTGTTTGTAATTCCCTGGAGCTATATCCTAAAGGGACGTGGTCTGCAGATGGGGAATGTACTCTTCCTTCTTCTCCACGCTGTAGATGGAGCAGGATTTCACTCCACTGTTTCCACCCACAACATGTTTTGTTGCCATCTTTAGTAAATTGGAAGCAGTATATCTTGTTTTAATCTTTATTCCTTTTAAGAGTAAGGAACTTTTTTCCCTGAACCTTTTGAGTGCGAGTAAAATATCTGATACCCCATCACTGCAGAAGACTGAAGCGCAAGTGTCCTACAAACAAGGACATTTTCCTACTTGGTTACAATACAACCGTCATAATCGGTCGTTAGCATCACTGCAGTCATTGTCCAAAGCCCCATTTAAGTTTCTTCAGCAGTGTTCTTTCTAGCAAAATGATCCTTTCCTGAATTATTCATTATATCATATTATATTATTACATTGTGTAATAGCACATGGTGATATTGTGCATTGTAAATTTAGTCCTAAATGTTTATATTTTGTATAATATTGCAATGTATTTTGTATATAAAATATAGTTTGTACATTGTGTATAATAGTACATGCATACCATTTACATTGTAGTATCTCCCTGATCTCATCAACTTACGTGGTTCCTCAGTGTTGACAATACAGAAGAACATACCTGGCATATCCCTCATTTTAAGTTTGTGTGATAGTTCCTTATGATTACATTAGGTTTTTATATATTTGGTACAAATTCAACAAAAGTGATTCTGTGTTATTAAAACACTTCAGCCCTAACAAGATTTTGATTTGTCCATTTATTATGGCATTCACTTTGACAACCATTGAAGTCATGACTTCCAGGCTTTTCTTCTATATTTTTGAAATTGTAATTAATAGATATTTTGTGGAGGAGTTATTTTGAAACTATGTAAATATCATGTTACTCATGAATCTTTTAGACTGGGCGTGGTAGTGTGCACCTGTAATCCCAGCACTTGGGAGGCTGTAAACAGGAGGGTCACTATGAATCTGGTCTGTATAGTGAGACCCTGTAGACCCTGTACTAAGTACATAAACAAACCAAAAAAGGAAACTTCCGATTTTTTCACATGCATGTTTTATCAGTATGGACTCATAATGTCCATTTAATGCAGTGGGGTATTTTTTACTATCACTTATTTTCATGGTCACACTGTCCCAGATTTGACCAGTGCTAACCTATTCAAGAAGACTTCCTTATCTTCTTGACATATCTGATATTCTTTGAGTATTTTGTTTCTGGCCTAGCAAGGTGTTCCAAGCACATTTTATAGAATTCTGAAATCAGCCGTTTCTCTTAATAGCCCTGATTCCTTATCGTGAAGAATGGGATTCAGTGACTGGGGTCTGAATACGAGGTGTGCTTATTGTTACCTAGAGTCTTCTTTGAGGACAAAGATGGGGATAGACATGTGTACATGGGTATGTGTGTATGTGTATGCAAGCAAACTCTTGTTTTTGTAGTTCTGTTAGCTAACTGTGTATGTTGAAAGCTGCCGGTTTGTACCAGTAATTCCCTGCTTAGCAAGCAGCCCACACTGGGTTCTGTTTAGTTTCCTCCCTATTTGTCTCTTCCTTCTCTAGTAGGAAATCATCTCCACAGTCCTTCATGCATTACACAGCTGATGAATTTCCTGTGCACGTCACCTCTTTCTCCCTGCCTCTGCCGCCATCCTGTCTTGGCACACTGAGGTTGTGTGGTGATTACCCCACTCAGGTTCTGACTTCCTGCTCAGGGCTGGCTCCCGCCCCTAGCTTCACCTAGTGCCAGACTACCCTGCCCAGAGCACCAGCGCGAGTGCAAATGCTGACCTTATGCTGTGCTTTGTGCTTTCTGGCATTTAGAAGAGGTGGGCAAAAAGAGATCTCTAGGGCTGTTGAGATAGCTCAGTGGACTAAGCGCTTGCTTAGGCAAGTGCAGGGGCCAGGGTTTGATCCCTGGTCATGGAGTCCAGGTATGGCGGTGCTTGCTTGTAATCCAAGTACTAGGGAGGCTGAAAACAGGTGAATCACTATGAGTATGAGATGCTTTGTGAGACCCTTCACACACACACACACACACACACACACACACACACGCACACACCCCACCCTAAAAAAAAGAGATCTCTTAATTTTTGTTTTCGCTGTTTTTTCATCATTCTTACCTCTGTTTTCCTTGCTGTCTCTCTTCCTGTCACCTTTCTCTCGGTCCTTTTTCTGCTACACATTTTTAATATGGCTTAATGGAAAAAATCACACACTCCATTAAAACCTAAAACTATCTTATGGGAAATTTGACTTTCTACAATAATGGCCACAAAAAAGTCACAATTTCAAAAACACAGATCTTAATATAAATTAAAAAAAATACATTTAAGACACTGATATGGACAGGAGTATTTTTATGCTATAGGGTAATTCTTCATTATTTTAATTAAATAAAAGTATATGTCTCGGAAATTTGAAGTTAGAAAGAACTGAGTTTTTTATTTCAGATTAAGCTATTGCACTGATATGCTCATTGTAAAGAAACGCATTTGTTTTCCATTGAAGTAGTTCTATAACTAAACATGTTCTCAAAAGAAAAAAACTTTTTCTCATATATATACACACAAAAAAACCCTAAAAACTATATACACACATATGTATATGTATGTTAGTATTTCTATAAATATCCTTTGAGAAACAGTAGTAGTTTGCATTTCTTCTATGACCTTCAGTAAGGAAATTCTTATAAAAATTGATATAACTATAAACTTAATTTAAAAATAAATTTTTCAAATTATTATTTAATTTTTAATAATGAGCTAGCCTTTCTGTTACCTTGAGATTTTCATTTTTATTTAGGTGATACAGTAGTATATAAATACGGAGTTGCCACAGTTATAATTGCAGCTAATGATGACCCAAATGGCATTTTCTCTCTGGAGCCCATAGACAAAACAGTAGAAGAGGGCAAGACTAATGCGTTCTGGTAAGTACATTCGGATAAGGAAAGCCAAAATTAGATAAATGAATAGTTAGAAATACTGGTAATATTTCAAAATTTTTTAAAAAATGGCCAGGAACTGTGTAATTTTTAAATTGGCTGTCTAAATGAATAGTAAATTTTGTTTATGCTGCTTTCATTTATCTACTTAAAAATTATAGAAACCAAAACACTTTAGCTGGTTACAGAAGTAATTCTTTTCACCCTCCTCACTCCGTCTTCATCAAGACAGAGGAAAGGAGGTCGTCTGAAGGCTTCGTGAATGTGTTCTTTACGTGTCGTGAGACTGTTCTCACCCAGATACCGCTTTTCAAACGTGGTTGCTAGTTATCCTCAAAACATCTTTCAATTCAGCTTAGAATTTATCTCCCAGTCTGGAATTTGAAGACTAAGTTGCTTTTTTTTTTTTTTTTAATTTTAGGGAAGGGTCTTCAGGGTGTTCAGGGTCTCACTACTTGTAGTCATCAGCCTGTCTACAGCCTTCCAAGAGCTGGGATTACAGGCGCGTGCCACCATGCGCGGTCTCAATTGCTGCCTCAGCACGCCCTGGGGGCGGGGCGGGCCCTGCAGGCTGGGGATTGAGCCCCTGGCCCCTGCACCTGCTTGCAGGACTTTAATCCGCTGATCTACTTGGCCAACCCTAAGTTGCTTTTATTATTTAAAATTCTACCTCATTTCCTCTCTCTCATGAAATTCCTCCTGGTTACTCAGCAGGGCAAGTTCATTCAAAGATGATAAATGCAAAACATTTTTCTGAGATAAGTTAGAACTCCCTTGGTAGAGTTGGATTCAATACTTACAAACTTTTCCAAACAATAACGATGCGATTTGTGCTGTAGGATCGTGAGGCACCGCGGGCACTTTGGAAACGTTTCTGTGGGCTGGCAGCTCTTTCAGGAGGGCTCTGCCCTGCAGCCGGCACAGGAGTTCTACGAAACCTCGGGGACAGTCCACTTCATGGAGGGAGAGGGAGCAAAGCCGATCGTTCTCCACGCCGTCCCAGATGATATTCCTGAATTCAATGAATTGTATGTTCTAAAGCTCGTAAACATTTCAGGTACTGTGTTTTTTTATCTTTTATTTACCACCAAAAATTTTTATTTTTATTTATTTAATTTTTTGCAGAACCAGGGATTGAACTCAGGCCCTTGCTCTTGCCAGGGAAGTACTTATTCCACTGAGCCATCTCCCTGGTCCCTAAAAATTTTTATTGTGTCTATTTTTTATTAGTTTTCTTTTTTGAGACAGGATTTCCCTATGCAGTTCGGGCTGGCCTTGAATAGCCTGTGCTGGCCTCAGACTCAGAGTGATCCTTCTGTTTCAGCCTCATGAGTACTGGGATTACATGTGCTGCAAAAAGTCCTATTTTATACTTAAGTAGCATTGTGTAGAAAATTAAATTGATACATGTGTCTTGATTGCCTGATTTTAAATAACAAAGTATCCTTCTTGATAAAGATGTTTATCTTGCTGCTGAGGATTCAGAGCCTTGACACACTTTGCCATAGAGAACTCTTCACCATGAAATGTTCGGTTTCCGTTCAGTTTGTGGTCCTAGCTGGGTTCAGTTTTATGGGTGGAGGGGGGCACAACCATCCTGAAACTTGTAAGTAGATTTTTTCCATACTCAATACAGTGTTCCCAATGGAAGATTATTAGAAATCATGAAATACAGATCTTAGCTTACAGTTTGGCCTTGTGCCATAAATAGTTTTCCCATCAATTTTGGTTTTGGCATGGAAACTAAATCTCTAGTTAATGTTTTCTTTCCAGATTTGACTGATTATTCATAAAATTATGATGAACCAATATTATTTGGCATCATGGGCCTAAGATGTAGTGACACCTTATGGTAACACTGTTGTTCATTGACAATGTTAGAAGCTTGTCCGCTAAACAAATTCTTTTTAAAAATACTTAAAATGGAAAGCACTTCAAATTCTAGTTTTTCAGTCATCATTTTTTTTTTTTATTGCAGGTGGGTCTCCAGGTCCTGGGGGCCAGCTAGCAGAAACCAACCTGCAAGTGACGGTAATGATTCCATTCAATGATGATCCTTTTGGGATCTTCATCTTGGACCCAGAGTGTTTAGAGAGAGAAGTGGCAGAAGACGTCCTTTCAGAAGACGACATGTCTTACATTGCCAACTTCACCGTTTTGAGGCATCAGGGCGTCTTTGGTGATGTACGAGTAGGCTGGGAAATCTTGTCCAGTGAGTTTGCTGCTGGTTTGCCCCCAATGGTGGACTTTTTACTGGTTGGAATTTTCCCTGGTGCTGTGCAGTTACAGCCGCACATGCGCCGTCACCATAGCGGAACAGATGCTTTGTACTTCAGTGGACTAGAGGGTGCGTTTGGGACTGTTCATCCGAAATACCACCCGTCTAGGAATAACACCATTGCACACTTTACGTTTTCAGCTTGGGTAATGCCTAGTGCTAGAACGAATGGGTTTGTGATAGCGAAGGATGATGGTAATGGAAGCATCTATTATGGGGTAAAAATTCAAACAAATGAATCCCATGTGACACTTTCCCTTCATTATAAAACTTTGGGGTCCAATGCTACATACGTTGCCAAAGCAACAGTCATGAAATATTTAGAAGAAGGTGTTTGGCTTCATCTTCTGATTATCCTGGATGATGGCATAATTGAATTCTACCTGGATGGAAGTGCAATGCCCGGAGGAATCAAGAGTCTTAAAGGAGAAGCGATAACCGATGGTAAGTGTCTTTTTCACAAGGAGGACTTTAACATTCACATGTTTTTAAATCCTCAACTAAATTTTTGACTTTTAAAAATAGAGCAGAAATATAAAAACTTTGGTTTTGTATTAGTTTAACAAGACTATGTGCCTACCAACACCATGATAAATTCTGCACTAAATATTGCAGGAGTAAATCAGTCAAAGTCATTGTCACTGAAGCACCAGAAATAGGCTGTAGGAGACAGAGAGAGAGGTCTGCAAACACATCACTACCTTGTAGGGGCAAAGAAAAATTATGAAGAAGGGGCAGTTCTTCCTACTGTGTGTAGTGAGGATGAAGAATGATAGAAAGGCAAAGAATGAGCAAAATACAGAAGGGGGAAACAGTGGATTGTACCTGAGATTTACCTGCTGCAGACTGTGCTGCCACACCGAGGAGCACACGGATAGCCTCCGGGACGATGTTTTTCGTTCTTCTGGGCACATACCTAGAAAGGGAATCGTGAGGTCTAACGGGGCTTCTGATCCTGCGTTTCTAATTTCCACCGTGGTTGCACCAGTTTACACTCCCACCAGCAGTAGAAAAGGCTTCCTTTTTCCCCAGTTTTGCCAGCATTTGTTATTAGTTGCTTTCTTAATGATAGCCATTCTTTCTGGGACAGGATGGAATGTTAGCATTAATTTGCATCTCTCAAATGACCCATGATGTTGAACATTTTTTCTTTCTTTCTTTTTTTTTTCTGTTTGTATTTCTTCCTTTGAGAAGTGTGTATTCATCTCAGATGCCCGCTTTTGGATGGGATCTTTAAGCCTGGGGGGAAGTCTGCTTGACTTCAGTTCTTTGTAACATCTCCAAGACATTAATCATTTGTCTGAGGGACAACTGGCTAAATTTTTTCTCCACTTTGTGGGTTGTCTTTTCACTCTGTTAATAAATTTTTTTGCTGTGCAAAAGCTTTTTAATAAGATGAGTTTTTTATTAAATCTCAGTTGTTAATTCTTTCTAGTATTTTCTGATTAACCTGAGTTGCGTTCATGAAATCTCTTCCTATACCTATGTCTTCAAAAGATTTACCTGTTCTGTCTTCCAGAAGACTTAGTGTTTCTGTTTTAGCATTTAGATCTTTGATCTATTTTGATCTTAGTTTAGTACCTGGGAAAGGCATGGGTCTAGTTTTAGTTGCTGGCATGTAGAAAGTTAGTCTTCCCAGCCCCACGTATTTAAGAGACTGCCTTTCTTCCAGGGAGCTGGGAAGAGGCAGAAGGAAGAGCCAGTGCTCCACAGTGTCTCTGGGATGGAGCCGTGAGATAGAGGCTGTGACTTTCTGTGCTTGAAAGATCACACATCAGAGCTGAAGCACTGACCCCAGAACATTAGATACAATCTCACTTGTGTGTTGCACGTTTCTCCATCTGCAGATCCTTCTCTCTGCATATTGCAGAGGTGGATGTAGGCCTCCTGCGCAGCCCAGCTCACCTACTTCCTGCCATTCTCATAGTCACTCAACCTCAGGCCAGTCTTTTCTCCATGAATGAATAAAATCTGGGTTCGGGTCCTGGGTAAAGGCCATTGTTCATTGTGGCGGGACTCAGGACCTCCTCGACTCCACGCTATTTTGGATATGGTATTGTGTTCTTATACCATGGGTTGTAGTGAAAGTATTGTGGATCTAAATGCTAGATCAGAATTAACTCATTATAATTCCAGTGCATTTTTCCATGAGGTTACAGATATAAAGTTCATGGGCCACAGTGAGGACTGAAAAGGGCTCTATATCTCTGGACTTTCTTGTGAAGAAAAGATATACCTTCTTGGAATATAGCAGTGGTAACAAAGAAAAGGGTAATAGTAGAAGTCATCCAGGAGAAGTAGAAGCCAAAAGTTCCTAGGAGTTTTACTTGGAAATAGGATCATTCATATACTGAGTTAGATTTTGTACCTGTGATTAATGGGTGACATTCCAGACACAGTGTGAATTATTTTTAGAGATGCAGTTGTTAATAAAGCATTGAAGCCATCAGAATTTAAGTGGCTTTTATATTGAATCTAAAGAAGTTCTCAACAAAAAGAATTCTTTGAGACAAAGACTAATAAGTTAAAAAGTCAAAGGAGTTCGATGTTGCTCGTATAAACATTAGTGCTCTTCAGGCTTCCTCTAAAAGTAACATTTTCAGTTGCGAAGTCCAGAACGTGACACCCGGTTGTGAGACAGTCCTGAAAGCACATCCAAGAAGTTTACTTGGAAATATTGGACAAATCTGCAGCAAAGAAGGTGGCAGAAGTACTGATGTCAGCGACTCCATGGCCTGCCACATCCAAGAGCTGAGTCTGTGCCAGGGACAACCAGGTCCCAGAGCACGCGACACTTTCAAAGTGCTTTTCGCGGCAGCTTGCTGAGTGCCGAGTTGCCAGTGTGACAGCTCTTCTAGTTTTGTGAGGCTTGAACTAGATGATGCTACAAAGGCAAATCCCTTTTTCCAGG
Organism: Tympanoctomys barrerae; assembly: GCA_002564285.1. Taxonomy (NCBI): domain Eukaryota; kingdom Metazoa; phylum Chordata; class Mammalia; order Rodentia; family Octodontidae; genus Tympanoctomys; species Tympanoctomys barrerae. The sequence continues at coordinate 10,209 of NDGN011388664.1, forward strand.
CGCCCAAAACCAACAAACGAGTATCAGAGATAAAATGCACCGTGGGCCACGTGGACCTGATAGGCCCTTGAGACCGTGTTGTCCCGCAGCCACACACTCTTCTCATCAGCACACGGGCTGTTCTCTGGGTTGACCATGTGTGAGGAGGCACAGAAACTAAGAACAACCCCAGACGCTGGAACTATTGAGCACAGTTCCCTGAGCACAATTATTGAAGAAACTTAGACATTAACAAGAGGAGCTTCAGAACTTATACAAAAACATGGATATTAAGTAGCATTCTCTGGTAAGGCCAATGGAAATAAAGAGGAATTTAAAAAATTATTAAATAAGGATGAAACGCTCACCTATAAAACCTGTGGAATGCAACAGAAGTAGTTACTATGCGGGAAGTTTATGGCACCAAGCGCTTCCTTGTGGGGCTGGAGGTTAAGTACGCGGTGTGGTGGTGAGACTCAAAGACCTAGAAAAGCAAGCACCAGTCGAACCCAAATTAGTAGAAGGAAAGAGATAAACGTCAGAGAAGAATATACAAAATAGAGGCTAAAAATATGATAGGGAAGACCAGAAAAAATATACATATATATTTTAACGATAAACAGAAAAAGACTGAAATGAAGTCAGAGGAGAAAAGGGAAAATTTGCATGTGCTACCACAAACTACCAAGAGTCATTAGGGACTATTATAAATAGGTGAATACCAAAAAAGTGGAAAAACCTAAAAAAATAAAATTTCTGAACACATATACCCTACCAAAACCAAACCATAGTACTTAGAAAATGTAAACTGTTCAGTAGCAAGCAGTGAGATTCAATTGGTAATAAAAGCCTGCAGCTGAGTGATGGGCACCTGTAATCCCAGCACTCAGGAGGCTGAGGCAGGAGGAACTCTGTGTTCAAGGATAGCTTGGGTGATAGTTCAAGGCCAATGTGAATTGCATAGTAAGACCCTGTCTGAAAAAGAAAACAAACAATCCAAAATATACCACCAGCTAAGACAAGGATCACAGAAAAGAAAAGCCAGGATATTTATTGCTGAATTTTACCAAACTTTTAAAGAAGAAATAATGGCAAATAGCTTCAAACTATTCAAACAATTAAAAATGAAGGACTCTTTTCTCTACACTATGAGGCATGAGTTACCAGAATGCCAAAACTAGCCAAGAAAATACACAGAAAAGAACACTACAGGCCAATATCTGTAATGAGCTGAAATGCAAAATCCTCTGGCAAGTTGAATCTAGCAGCACATAAAAAGATCAGATATCATGATCAAGTGGGATTTATCCCAGACTTGTAAGGATGAATCAAAATATGCAAAGTTATACGTGTATTACATCAATAGAATAAAAGATTAAAATCTATATGGTAATCTTAATAGAAAAACCATTCAGAAAAGTTCAATTTCTCTTCATGATTAAAAACCCTCAATAAAGGCCAGCCAGTGCGGACTAAAGTGCCTGCTTCGGCAGGGCACAGTGGCTGGGGATCAATCCCTGGCGTGCGGTGCCAGCCCCGCCCCTGGGGTGTGCTGAGATGGCGATTGAGACTGGGCGTGGTGGCACGCACCTGTGATCCTAGTGCTTGGGAGGCTGAAATCAGGAGAATCACTATGAGTCTGATCTACATAGTGAGACCCTATCGACCCTGTACTAAATACATAAAAACTCTCAATATTGATATATAGAAAACTACTCATAAAAAATCAAAGCAAGAAAGAAAATTATTTAAACTCAATAAATTATGCAATATATGACAACCCACATCTTATGTCATGCTGGATAGAGAAAATGTAAGCTTATTTTTTTCTAAGTCCAGGAGCAAGTGAAGAATTCCACATTACCATTCTTACTCAAACTAGTATTGAAAGTCTTGACTGGAGCAATAAAATAGACATAGTAAAGAGATCTAAGTAGGAAAGAAGGTCAGATTGTCTGTGATCACAGATATCATGATTTTTATATGTCGAAAAATCTGAGACTTCACCAAAAATAAAAATGAAAAACAATGACAACAACAAAAACTTGTTAAAAGTGATGAGTAAAGTCAACATACAAAAATTAGTAGCCTTTTCCTCTGATACTGGGGATACACAAAAATGAACTTTTTTCATTTTCAAGAATGAAAATGGTGAGAAAAAAGACAATAAAGCAATCCCTTTCAAGGAGCTGTATTTTTAAAGACGACTTTGGGAATAAATTTGACCAAGGAAGTGAATGATCTCTGCAATGAGAATTACAAAACACTGATGACAATTAGAACACACACAAAAACAGATACTTCAAGGTCATGGATTGGAAGAATTAATACTGTTAAAATGTATACCACCCAACAGAATGTATAGATTTAATGTGATTCTTATGAAAATACTCATTACATTCATCACAGAAAAAAATAAACACCTTTGTCAAATTTGAACCCCAAAAGACCCTGAGTAGCCTAAGGAACCCTGAACCAAAAGAACAAAGATGGAGACGTTATAACACCTACCATCAAGCATACTTGAAGCAGACATGACAGTAGTCAAAACAGCATGATGCGTACAAATATGCATATGCCCGTGGAACAGAGCGGAGAAACCAGAGATGAGTGTGTCTGTCCATAGCCTGTTTGACAAAGGTAGCAGGATCGCATGTTGGACAGAGGAAAGTGTCTTCAAAAAGTGATGTTGCGAATATTGGCTGTCCATGTGCAGAAAAATTCTCACTACATTCAAAAATTTAATAAAAATAGTTAAAACTTAAATGTAAGACCTGCCAGCTTTAAAATACTGAAAGGAACATAGGGTAGGGCTGGGGAGATAGCTCAGAAGAATAAGTGCTTGCCGGCAAGCACAGGGTCCTGAGTTCAATCCCCAGTACCCCCCCCCAAAAAAAAAAGAAAAAAA
>NDGN011388738.1:0-13322 GCA_002564285.1 Tympanoctomys barrerae
TACATATACATATGTATATATATACATATATATATACACACACACATATATATCCCTAAAACTTCCTCGTTCCACCATCCCATTCATCAAAGTCTCTGTGAGGCAAGTTGGAGTACAGGTTGGATTCCCAGTCAGTACTCAATACATTCCTACATATTGAGGTGTTTTCTGATTAATTAATGTTTTTCAAATTACAATATTTTTCTGTTTTTAATATTGCTTCCAAGGTCTGGCCAAATAGCTCAGTGGATTAAAGTGTCTGCAAGCAGGCACAGGGGCCAATAGTTCCATAACGGGGCCCAGTGCCTGCCTCGTCTCCAGGGCAAGCCGAGACAGCAACTGAGACTGGGCGTGGTGGTGCATACCTGTAATCCCAGCTCTTGGGAGGTTGTAAACAGGTGGATCACTATGAGTCCAATCTAGTAGTGAGACCCTGAGCACCCCATAGACCCTTCCCTAAAATAATGAAATTTTATATACAGCTTCCTTTGAGGTAGATGTACTCATTTTTCCTTCTGCCATGTGTGATACATAACATTTAAAGAAGTCAGTCAAGTGGACTTGTTCATATTTACTGAAAATAACACAAAGATAAATTTGGTAGTCTTTCAAGTTATTTACACTATAACACAAACAATAAAGCATTACACAATAATTCAGGTAAGTATAATAAATATAAAGCATTTAACTTTTTGTAAAATGGAATCAATTTAAGGAATAAATATAATATACAATAAATAATACAGTACATACCAGTCTTCCCTCTCCATAGGAGATACTTTCCAAGACTCAGTGGATGCTAAAATCACAAAGAGTACTAAATCTCATATTTACCATGTCCTTATACATTTACCTTTATACCCATAATTATATTCAATTTACAAATAAGACATAGTTAAGTTTTAAAATATCAATTAACAATAATGCCTCAGTTCATAAGTGCTTCTGTGCATTGAAAATTCAGTTCACAAGCAGAAGCAGCCAGCAAAATTTTGCTTCTGTTCTCCAACTCTGCATTGAGTCACCAACATGACCATACCCATCTTCCTCTCATGAACACAAACTCAGCTAAGTTCCCTAAAATTGTGGAATGAACTAAGCTTATGAACCGAAGTCCCAGTGTAGGACTATTATGACACTGTACTGCAATAAAATGACTAGAATCAAAAGTCTTGTGCTTTACAGCTGTGACTAAATAAAATAAAGATTATTTGTGAAAACAAGACTATCGTCAGATTTCCAAGATGGCTACTAAATAACTAAAGGGAATGTAACCTAGACAATGAGGACACACTGGGTAAAGGATGATTCATCTCCTTGACAGGATGACGTGAATTTTATCATGCTAATCAGAAAAGTGTATAATCTGAAGCTTATGAATTGCTTATTTTTGGAATTTTCAATTTAATGATTTCAGAACACAGCTGGCCAAAGGTCACTGAAATTTCTAAAAAGAAATCCAAAGGTAAGGGAGTATTTCTCAAAAAAAAAGAAAGAAAGAAATACAATACAGTAGGCATAACAAATAATGAAATATACAAGCAAATAAATCTGTAATAAACTCAAGAAATGTGTACAAAAATACAGAATAAAATACAAAATGCAATAAGCTGAAGGAACAGCATAGTAAAAAATATGTTTGAACAAATACAGGAATTTACACTGTAGAATTTATAATAAAGAGAACGAAGTGTAATTTCTAGCATAAGTGATAAAATAATAAAAATTTCTATTTCTCTTTCCTGACTGTTGATAAAAAGAATTGACAAATATTTCTGGTCTTCATTTACCTTATTTATAAAATAAAAGGCAGTGTTATTCTATATTATCTCTAAGGAATCAATAACTATAAAGTCTACAGTCCATCTGCAACTTGATGAAGGAAAAGGGAAATAATAGCCAACACTGCTATCATATACAAGAAAAAAAAAACATTGTTAAAGGCCTCCTGACTAGAGCCTTGATTGCATTTGTTTCCTCAATGTATGTACACCAGAGGTTGCTATGTGAGATCTAGACAGTTGGATATAAACAGAAACTGCTAAGAGATACTTTAGGGAAGTCTTTTAATGTAAACTTTGCTGGTATTTTTCTTTGGTGCTCCACGAGATCCATCCTTTCATGCCTAGATCACATACTGTGTGCCACTCTGCCAACTTGTGACCAGGAGGTAAGAAACCCGGGGGTCAAAATCACATATTTTGAGAGAAAAGCACAAAATACAAAATCAACCAGTCAGGGACTTAACAAAGTCCAATGTCCTTGAATTGTTTTGTCCTCAAATTTCTCTTTCTCTTTCTTTCTATCAGTTAGTTGGGTTTCACATAACTCCTAATATAAACCCAATTCTAGTTGACACAGAGAGCAAGAGAAGACAGAATCACATACATATCAATGTTTTTACTATATAATAATTAGCAGAAAACATAAGAATTTTGTGTAAAGTGATCTAGCTATAATTGGGAAGAGACTGGATAAGAAAATACAAGGAGTGAAGGGGCTATCCCACCTTGATCCTCAACAAATATGTGACTACTGGGTGACACATTTGTGAAAGACCCTGACTTTTAAAGTCTGATGAATAATTGTGTTCAGAACTACTCCTTATTTCAACGACAACTTCTTTTTTGTTTCTATTATGTCAACAGCCATAAGTTCCGGTGGGTCATTCCCTGGAGTTAAGAGCCCTGATAGCAATACAACCTTTGCCCACTAGGACCAGTCAGCATGGCAGCAACCTGTTGGTGAAGCTGAAGAGAAACAGCATGGAGTGCAGAGACAGCATTACGATGGAGAGGAGCTTCCTGGGGACACCTAGCCTCCTCACTGTGAAAGCAGTTAAAATGAAGAGCTGACTTATTTTTTAAATTAAGTCATAAATGATCCCTTAGTAAATCCCCAAAGCTTTATTTCAGTGTTAGGTACAACAGGGAAAACTGCTGTCCTTATTTCATCTTTCCTCCTGAAAATAACAGCAATTTGGAGGCAGGGAACTATTTCATTTCTACATCCATTATCCTACCCTTCCCCTGCTCCTGCACGCCGTATAGGTACAGTACACACACGTACATGCCTTTTCATTTGGGAATCCAGCAGCTGCTCTTATCTTTCTACCGCTTATTTGTTATAATCTTAATATCAAATATTATGAAGCCTGGAGACTATTAATAGACACTACTGTACCAAACCTGGGTCTAAAATCCAGTCCTCTCACTTACTGGGCATCGATTTAATCCCAGCCCCTTAATTCTTGCTCTATCTAGAAAAAAGGGTACAATGATATTTACTTCATAGTGTTGCTATACTAATGGAATGAATCAGACAAGCCACTTAATCTTTGTGTTTCATAGATTGTATGGCTGTTGAAATAAATGATGTGATACATCATTTTGGTACTTAAAAATATTTGGCATATACCCAGTCAATATTCATTGTTACTTATAGTTGCCAGAGTAATGCAAGAGAAGTTGATTTAAAAGTATGCTCTTTCTTGATACTTTTATTTTCTGGGATTACAATAATTTATGCTTTATCAAGAGTATATATAGTATATAATGTCCCTGTGTGGTTTACATGAAGTCTCAATATGGAACATCTATGTTCCATATTAGATGATCTAGTAATAATTGTCTTTAAGATTTTCACACCCCCACTCCACACTGACTATCGTTTTCTTCATTCTCTCATAGAGCAAGTTCTGCACTGAAAACTTTTATTGTATTTGGGGATGATAGATATTACAAAGTAAGCAATACAAAAACTTGAATATTAGATTTAGTGTTTCAAAATGCTATTAGCCATCTCCTGCCATGAATAACTTCTCTCTAGTTTATTTTCCTTTCATCTACCCCAGATCATCTCCTTTCCTACAATTCTTCCCTCTACTTCCTAGCTGCCAGCCATAAATCTCAATCCTGTTAATATCTTTACCCATTAACATTCAAGTCCTCAACTGTCTCCCTCAAGCAAAATTCCAAGTTAAGTTTTTGTATCCAAAATTGTAAAAGGAATCTTCTGTCCATCCTTTCCAGCTCAAAACATAAGCAGGTGCCTTGAAATGACAAATTATAAGTTAGATTCCCTGCCTGTTAGTCTCTTTGGCAAAAGCTCTTGAATTCCTTTTCCCTCTTTTCTTTCACATAATCCTAAATAAATAAGATCTTTCAATCCATCACCTCTTACTAACCATTGTCTACATGGTAGCCATTGTTCAGTATTGAAAAAGAGAGAAGCTAAAGAGTCCCTTCCTTTGAATATCTCATATAATATCCGGTGACATGGATGACAACACACAACTATAAAACACCGTGTTATTGGCATGAGAAAATTGTGCATAAAGTATTATGAGAACAAAACTAAGAGGTGCCAAATATGAACTTTAAAAACTTAAATCTTTACTATGCAGGTATAAGCATCTTGGTCAGGTGACAGCACACAGGCATAAATTACCCTTTGTCACACAAATGAACCTATGCAAGTTCTTCAAATCCTCACAATTAGATCTCTTTTCAGCCTTATAAAGATTAGCAGGCTTATTCTTAGTATTTCTCTAAATATAACATTTCCATTTTGAAAATGCATTTAAAAGTAGGAAGTAACATTTTCACTTCTGCAAAGGGATTTCCTCCATGTTCCCCTAAAGTGATAACAGTAAGTTGGCTCTCCTACACTTTCTTGGATCAGACCAGTGATATATCCTCTCCCATCACTTGTAACACAAAAACACAACAATGGGTTCTATAATTCACCAACTTTGCTGTGCCCACCTAGCTTTTCTTACTCAAATAGTCGTCTTGACAGACATGGATTCAACACTCCTAAGTATGCTGGTGAGAACGAGTCAGCACTCTCAGTATTTCTCAAGACAAAAATCATCTAGTGGCTGAAATTGTGTGAGTCACATAGATGCTAATCCAGCCAAGACCTTGACTCATGCTGTGACCCTTGCTCTACTCTCTCCATCATTAGATTTCCCAAGATATGGGCTACACTCCTCTATTTACCTGCCATAGAATTATATGCAAGTTGCCTAAAGTTGTAAAATGGAAAGGGTTATAGATTATGCATCATGGATTTGGAAATATGTTCATAATAAATGGTTTTCTATGGCTTAGACATCTATTTGACAAAGGACTCAACACTGAATTGGACAAACAGACCCAGAGTCTACAAGAAGCAGATTTAGCCAGTCATCTTTTTCCCCTTCTTTCAGAGATGTCTAACACAGAAGCTCAGAGATAAATAAACACTCTGTCCCAGAAAGAGCCATTCTGCAACACCCAAGTCAGCATCCTCCACTAGAAAGCAACAGTCCACAAAAAGGGACCACCGGAGTAATTCTCAACAGTTTATTAAAACAATGAAAAAGAAGAAAGGCAAGGGGGGAAAAGTAAAATTAACTTCAATAATATATTTTAATAGTTTATTCATCATATCTTCATTTCAATATATAGTCAATCTTTAAAAATTGTGTGCTTACACACTTGCCACTTTTATGGTACTGGCAGTGGAAACCAGGGCTTTGTGAATGCTCGGCAGTTGCTTTAACCACTGAGCTACATTCCCAGCCCTGTTTTTTATTATTTTGGGTTTGGTTTTTTTTTGTTTGTTTTTGTAATTATTAACAAACTCTGTTGCCCTTTTTCATACTAAATCTTTTCTTTTTTATTTTTTCTGGCCAGCTCAGCCCTCCCTGGGGGCAGGGCTGGTGCAGCGTGTGGTGCCAGGGATCAAACTTCAGTCCCTAAGCTTGCCTAAGCAAGCACTTTAGACCACTGAGCTATCTCACCAGCCCCTCTAAATCTTTAAACTAGAGTGAATATGTTACATCTCAGTTCAGTCTACTCAGGTATCTAGTTCCCAAAGAGCCCCGTGTAGCTAGCAGCTGCCTCTGTGGATGACACAGGTTCACACTGATGTTAGTGTTTCAGTCTCCTTGCAAAGGTCAGCATAACCTAGTGGTGGGAAACTAAAGACCACATAATTTTTTTAAGTGTGTTAGAGCCCTATTTTTGTATCTATTTTTATTTTGTGTGCCCCTTTTATTTTTTGTTTTTTAAAGAGAATTTTTTTTAAATCATGCAATACAGAATTTTTTAAAAATATGATAAGAATTCAATAATGGTTATTATATTTGTACATTGTTGTCTTCAAAGTAGTTGTTCAGATTACCAGATAAAAGAATGCAAAGTTGGTCAAAAATTTTAGCATCATCTGCTCCTTTAAATAAATCAATAGAAATTAGTGATACACCTGTCTTAGCTATCTTGTATGTATATTTTCCCTTCCTTCTTTCTGTCTTTTTCCCTTTCCCTCATTCCAATTCTTCATTCATTATGTTCAGTTTTTTTTTTCTTTTTACTATACCTATTGAACCTTTCAGATTTATTTGTTCTTTCAAGTTCCTACACTAAGAAGACAATACAATGTTTATGTATGTGGGTTTGATTTATCTCACTTATGATATAGCCTCTAGTTGCATCCAATTACCTATAAAAGCCTCAAGTTTATCTTTCTTTATAACTGAGCAATACTCCATTATATAAAAATACCAGATCTTTTTTATCCATTTATCAATTGATTTAGTATTTGGGTTATTTCCAAGATTTAGCTATGGTAAATTGTGCTGCTATAAACATGGGTGAACATATATCACTGTTATGAGTTTTTCAGTTCTTCTGGAAAAATACCCGAAAGGGGAATAGCTGGGTTGTGGGGGATTTCTAATCCTAGTTTTTGAGGAGTCTCCACACTGATTTCCATAGTGGTTGTACCAGTCTGCACTCCCACCAACAGCGGCGAATGGTTCCTTTTTCCACACAGCTCTTCCAGCATTTGCCATTGGTTAATTTCTTGATCACATTCATCTATATAACTCCCATCCCCTCTTATCCCTTTTTGGGATTTAACTTTGATTAAATTTTTTGAAACAACAATTCCTTTCCTATTTACTCAGGCTTCCTAAGAATGTCTAGGAAACTGTCAGTAGGGATTTTCTTATTACTTAGAAATTATCTTCTTTTTCTAGTTTTTTTTTCCTTCCTTTGTCTAATCCAAGAATCAGCTTGGTCTTGTTCCATCATTAATGTGAGCTCTTCTGAGGAACTGAAAGAATAGTCATTATCTTTGACTCCCTGAGATGCCCATTCCAACTTCATGATAATCAACTGTATGCTCAATGACACCATGACTTAAAATGGTGTCTCCTTGAATCTTTAAACACACAATCAAATGACCAAGTTGGAAATTCTCAATGATGGATATTTTACTTAAACACAATTACAGTGAACCTAAATGTGCACAAAAAGTAAGTGGTAATAGCTCTTCACTCATTTACAGATACTAACAAATCACAGGTACATAAGAATGAATTGGAATAGTGGTCACTGGAGACTTGGAAGAGCAGAAGGAGAAGGTGTGGAAAAGTTGAATAAAAAGCACTAGGAAAAGAGTGGAGAGATTTCTTCTGGTTCTGCTTACTGCAGTAAGATAACTACCAGTTGAAATAAACTCTGACCTTTTTAAAATGACCAAAAAAGTACAAAATTCCAACATACAAAAATAATTAGGAAGGGTCACATGCAAGTATTCAATTATCATAATATACTCTATAAAGAAATACAAATATTATCTCAATCAAAAGAGAATGAAAAAAGGTGGTGAATAGACAAGATTGGAGACATAGACTAGAAAGATCCATGCTATGCAAGAGGAAGTTCATTCTTTGTACTGCTAAATTCACTGCAGACAGTGGCTAAGCCAGCCATGGCTCAAGTGATCTATTAAATATGAGGCAAGACTGTACTTCAGTTTTCTCCTGGCACCAACTTCTTCTGTCAGCAAACAACAAAATATAACTACAGTAACTCTCTGAATAAAAATGTTTGTGCCAAGAAAATTAGATCTTGAGCTGGCCAAATAGCTCAATGGATTAAAGCACCTGCAAGCAGGAACAGGGGCTGGGGTTTCCATCCCCAGGCCTGCCACACTGGCCCCATCCCTGAGGTGCATTGAGACAGCAATTGAAACTGGGCCTGTAATCCCAGCTCTTGGAAGACTGTAAACTAGAGGATCACTATAAGTCTAGGGGTGAGACCCTGAACACCCTGTAGATGCTTCCTTAAAAAAAAAAAAATTAGATCCTATGCCACCAGAAGTCATTGTTGCGCCTAGATGTTGCTGTTTGTTCTGTATTGCAGGTGAGACATTAAAATGCAGCTAAAAATAAAAAAAATGTGATAGTAAGAAAAGAGAAACTTGGGTGAAGTCTTTCAAAATATGAGAAGAAGGTAGAACAATAGAAGTCTCAGAAAGAANTGTGTGTGTGTGTGTGTGTGTGTGTGTGTGTGTGTGTGTGTGTAGGGAAAAAAAGTACATTTTTAAATTATCCTGGGACTTCCTAGCTTTGAAATACAGGATTTTTAGACATGAATTCTGCTACCATGGATTACTAAAAATATATATCAGAAGAATACCTAGGATTTCTTCATAATTCTGTCTTTTTCTTTTTCTTTTTTAAATTTATTTTAGAGTATCTTAGTAATTGATAAGACATTAGAAATGGTACACATTTTACAACTGTGTCTTTAAAGAGCTGCATAATTTAGATCTGTAAGGCCTAAGATCTATAAGCTTTTCTTCTGAAGAGTTTAAGAAACTTTAAAATTTTCTTGTCCTCACTAATGCAAATTTTATGAATAGATGCACAGAGTTGTCATGGAAAAACAAGTTCCAAGCATGAAGTAGAGAAACTGGCAGGAAAGAAACTAGATGGTAATACCCCTCCCACGTATTTCCAACCACACCACCTCCTTCTAGAGAGCAATTTTTCTCTGCCTCTGGCACCCTGTAGCTAAAACTTGACAAAGTTTAGAGCAAGTCCCTCCACCCCCTCATTTCACATACAGCGCTGCTTGCTATCACCAAGGAGAGCCTGCAAATACAGAGATAGCCTGGAAGCAGGCTAGACAGAGAGTCCACGCTAGTCCAGGAGCAGTTATCGCTGCTTCCTCCCACACCTTTGCAGGTATTTCATGCCCAACCCTGCTATTTACAGAGTTGTTATGATCACAAACCACTACATATTGGAAATAAAACATATATATGAGTTTTTAATTAGACTTCTAGTTGTCACAATATTTAGATGTATATTCTACACTGAGTATAGCAACCACTAACCAATCAAGATAACATATAACTTTTTGTTCTTCGATGTTAATTAATAACCAATTATTAATTCACCCAGTTCGCACCCTTAGAGAGAGAGCTACTCTGTCTTAATATCTTTAACATAAAGCAATAGAGTAAAGATATCATCTGGAGTCTGAGAAGCCCCAAACATTATAGTATTACAGTGTGTGGCTATTTATTTGCTAACGTGACATGAATTCTCTCCTATGGTGTGGCTGGTTTCATCGCCCACACCTGAACTGATTTGAAACACAGTGTATGAGCAGTAATATAAATTGTGAAAAGGCTTCAAGGAAGTATTTTTGTTTCATGAGATTTGTGGTCACAAAAGTTAAACATTTAATCTGACAAGAACTCAAAGTCCAGACAGCCTCAAGTTTTTTTTAACTAATTGTACTTTAAAAGTATGTAAATGGGTGTTTTGAACCTGGATACAAATTTCACTAGAATCCGAGCTGACAGTGGTTAAATTCCATGGTCAGCTAATGATGCCCAGTGAAGCTGACACATGATATATTTATAATAAATGTGGTTGAAAGGCATATTATCTTTAAAATTCAATATAATAATTCAATTGTGAATATGTCCATGCTTGCAATTGCTCCTTGGACTATATGAATGAAATTTATCCATGTAAATTAATATAAAATAAAATAAGATAAAAATATGTCATATTATTACTACAATATTCCATGTTTAATTTCTCAAATTATACTTACACTTTGAAATAAAATTGTTTAAAATATGTATTTAAATATTAAAAAATTAAAATGAAATAAAAAATGAGAAGTGTTGAAGGGAGGAGAGGGGTATGGGAGAAGAAGACGTCAGATACGTCACACACAGTTATAAATTCTGTATATAATGAATGTCATCGCTATGGATATCAAAATGTACTAATCAAATCTATTTTTTAAAAAATAAGAAAAAAGGAAATTTATCCATTTAAACTAAGGATGTTATTCAATACAGACTATGAATTCTTTAATCTGATGTGAGAATGGAGCATGTATTTTATATTTGAAAATTAGGAAATATCTTCAAAGATGATAGGTTCCTTAGGAGCGTACATGTCTCCAACCACACCAATAAGTAATCTTATAAATTAAGGGTTGATTGGTCAACTGTCCCCATTACACGTATTAACTATGCCTTCCTATAATTAGTTTCCATTTATAAAAAGGAAAAGGAAAAAGTTCTGACTCCAAACAAAATGTGAACATTGACTTTTGGGTCTTTTGTTGTCACTGCTAAGATGCATGACATGAACAGGATAATCAGTCTTTCCAAACTTTAAACATTTTGTTTACTGAAACTTTCTTTTGAGGTGATGATTATTCCAGTATCAAGGAGATCATTTATCCATCTTTCTTCTCCTCCCTGGTCTGGGTGAGGACCATAGTACCACTGATTCATATTTTTTTGTAATAAAAAAACATTTCTTATATTTTTAAAAAGTGTCTTTTCATGAAAAGAAACTCTTACCTATATTTGTGACACATACTACAAGCCTTGGGTTTCTTACTCTGTGATGAAGGTTAGATTTGCAAACTTGCATTGAAAATGAACATAAGTGCAGCCAAAATAAAAAATGTCTTTATATAGCATAATGTATCTTTAAACTCCAAAAACAAAAAGGTTAAACTTTGCATTACAAATTCAAAATTCAATACCACAACAGAAATGAATCTTCATACTCTTCTTTCAGTAATGGATAGAACAAACTGACAGAGGATCAATAAAGAAATAGAAGGCTTGAAAAACACTTCAAGCCAAAAGGTAGAACAGACATGTATAAAACACTCCACCAAACAATGGAGAGTACAGATTCTTCTAATGTGAATGTAGAATTTTCTTTAGAATAGAACACATGCTAGAGCATAAAACAAATTTTCCTACATTAAAAAATAGAGTAAAATCAAAGAAGAAATGTTAATTAATTTTAATGGAATTAAATTAGAAACCAAGGGCATAAAGAATTTCAGAAAAATAAAATAAAATATTAGAGAAAGGAATTTCAGGAAACTTAATTTCTCACATATACATAGCAATTAAACAATATGTTATTCAGTGAATAACGAATCAATGAAAAATTCAAAAGTCATATTAGAAGATATGATGAGATTAATAAAAATAAAGATATAAATGTTTGCATTAAAAAAGAAAGATCTCAAATCCACAACTTAATCCCAGGTCAAATTTGGCATATTGAAAGAATAAACCTAAAAAAAGAAGAAAGAAGGAAATTCTAAAGATTAATGGGGAGATAAATAAAATACAGAACAGTGAAATTAAAAGCTTGTACTTTGAAAGTTCATAAAAAATAAGACATTTAACTTGATAGACCAATAAAAATAAAAGAATACTCAAATTATCAAAATCAGAAATGAAAACCTTATTACTAATAACGAAAGTCAGAATGATCATAAAGAACTATTATTAATTGTAATAAGTATTTGTATGCTAAGAAATTAGATAACCTACATAAAATGGGCAAGGTAGTAAAAAAAACACAAATTCCCCAAACCAACTCAAGAAAACCTACACAATATGAATAGACTTATGACAAATAATTTAAATTTATAATCAAAACTATCCTTGGGTCAGCCAGATTAAATCCTTGGGTCAGTAGATTAAAGGGGGAGTTCAATCCCCAGGCCTGCCTTGCCACACCTGCCCCAGGGCATGCTGAGATGGCAATTGAGACTGGGCATGGTAGCATGCACCTATAATCCCAGCTCTTGGGAGGCTGTAAACAGGTGGATCATTATGAGTCTGATCTAAAAGTGAGATACTGAACACCCTGTAGACCCTTCCTTAAAATATAAATAAATAAATAAATAATAAAATAAAAACTTATCCTCAAAGAGAAACATCAGTCCAGATGCCTCCCTAGTAAATTCTGTGAAGCTGAAGATTAAATTGGTACCATTTCTTCACAAACTCTCTAAAAATTAGGTAAGAGAACAGTTCCTAAATCTTTTCTGAGGATAGTATAACTTTGATGTCAAAATCAGACACATAAAATTATAAACCAATATCTCTTCTAAATATAGGTATAAAAATCCTCAAGCATGATGCAAACTAAAACTAGCAACTTCTAAAGTATATCGTGACTAAATGGGATTTATACCAGGAATTCAATATTGACTCAACATCTGAAAACTTGGGGGTTGACTAAAACTCGGGTAAAAAACAAAAAAGATAAGATCATATCAGTAGATACAGCAAAATATTCAACACAATTCAACATGCTTTAATGATGAAAATACCCAAAAACTAGAAACATAAGTTAACTCCCTTGATCTGATAAACTAGGTCTGTGAAAAATTCTCTATAATTATCATACTTAATAATATAAGACTGTTTTCTCTGTAATAGTAGAAACATGACAAGAACAATAGCAAACAAGTGAAAAGACAACTCACAGAAGGGAAGAAATTTTAAAATTCCATCTCTAATAGATTTGAATCAATTATGTGCAAAGAATTCATCACTTAATGAAATTCAAACAGCAAAATTCAAAAGTAAGCACAGGCCCTGACTAGGTATTTCCTCCAAATAAATGGCCAATCAGCACATAAAAGTTATTGTTCTCATTAGTTACTAGGGAAATACAAACTAAAATCATAATGAAATAACACTTTAGACTTACTAGGTAGGATGGCTATAATTTAAAAGTTCAACGGGCCAGTGAGATAGCTCAAGGGACTAAGTGCCTGCTGTGGCAAGGTTAGGGACCAGAGTTACCATCCCACCCTTGGGGTACAATGAGCCAGTGACCAAATTCAGGCACGGTGGCACATGCCTGCAATCCCACTGCTGGGGAGACTGAAAACAGGAGGATCATTATGAGTTCAAGCTACATAGTGAGACCCTGTACTCAATATGTATATATGAAAACATAAATAAATAAATAAAATTTTGATTCAAACAAAAGACAAAAGTTCTAAAAGTATACAAAATTATATTTTCATATATATATATGGGAGTATAAATTTTTTTAAAGGATTATGCTTTTCTTCTTTATTTTCTCTTTAAAATTCACTGTTTTTGCAGTCACTTTTTTTAACATTTATTTGTGTGTGTGTGTGTGTGTGTGTGTGTGTGTGTGTGTGTGTGTCCAGCTCAGC
>NDGN011388739.1:0-10228 GCA_002564285.1 Tympanoctomys barrerae
TGCCATTTTCTTTTTCTTTACTTCTTAATGCCTTTTCTGATATGCTGCAGTCTTTTTTATCTGTGAGGCAGCCATTGATCACTTCCTTTTCAGCAACTCATGGTACCCTTTCGCTTTTACTATCGTACTTACTTAACATGTCTAATATGTTATTCTTTCTATGGAATCTGCATCTTTCTATTTAAATTCAGGTTAAAGGATCTCTTTAGAAGATGGCTTAGAATGTCATTTCTTAGCTATCTTCCAAATTCTCAGTTGTTTTACCTTTCGTTTTTCATTATTTGATTAGTCTTTAAGCCTGTTGAGAAAAGAAAATGCAGTTTTGTTTTATTGTCTCCTTTCCCCTCTGCGCAGAGTTTGGGACAGGTTCTTTTGTGCAGTGTGTAGCAAGTACTTGTAGCAATGAACAGTAGATACTCAGTGCATATATTAATTGATTTAAGAATTGCTGAAGACTGAATATTTATGTTCCTCTTAAATTCTTATGTTGATTTTTAAATTTGGAAGTGGAACCTTTGTGAGGGGAGGAAGTTATGACAGCAGAGCCCTCATGAATGGAATTAGTGCTGTTATAACAGAGGCTTCAGGAGCTCCTTTGTCACTTCTACCTTCCAAGGTTACAGTGAAAGCATGGCCAGCTGTGAAACAAGAAGTATTCCCTCACCATGTCAGATTTACTGGTGTTTTGACCTTAGACTTTCCAGCCTCCACAAAGGAGATGGTATAAAATTTCTATTGTTTGTAAACTCCCTAGTTTGTGGTATTTCATTATAATAGCACAAACTGGAATAAAATTAAATGTGGAATGGTTTATAAATGATGAACTTTGTGGCTTTAAAAATTGTATAGGGCTGGGGAGATAACTCAGCGGCCTAAGTTACCTGCCTGGCAAGCACAAGGACCCGGGTTTGATCCCAGTACTGCATACCATGCCAGCCCATACATTGCCAGCCACTGAAACTGGGTGTGGTGGCACACATCGGTAATACCAGTGGTAAGGAGGCTGAGGTAGGAGGATCACTACAACTCTAAATGAGACGCTGTACCAAATTTAAAAAAAGATTTTTTAAAAAATTGTATAAAAGAGGAATCATGAAACTGTAAAATTTTCTGCATTCCTGGGATCTATAATATATCTCACTTTAAAAAATTGGCCTCTTGTTAAATTCTGTCTCTATATCGTATTTCTATTGGTCAGGCATATTAGTTAAGGTTTTTAGATAAGGGGAATGAAATAATATTGTCAAGATAAACTTAATAATTGAGACTGTTGTAGTATTGCTGCTATATAACTAATGCTCATTCATTGACAGCCATCATTTTCATGTGGTTATGACATGATATATTTGAAAGAATGTGATGTGATTTAGTTAAGATAATACTAACCAAGATTATCAGTTTTCATTCTTTGGAAAAAAGAACATTTGAAGTTTTGATTTTCATTTTTATTTTTCTCCTCTTACTAAAATTGTTTTCTTCCATATCTTGCCATAACTGAAATGTACTTGTTACATATTAAGTTCACACTTTTCAGTGATATCTGTTGTGTGTACTTATGCTCTTAAATGTTCAGTCTTTCCTCAGAATTACTGGGACTTCTTTTAAGTTGTTCTTTAAAAAATGCTGTTTAATCAGAGCATGCATCTCACCAGAGGGATAGCTGCACTGGCTTGTGTGGAAGTGTTTCCTTTGAATATAGTTTGTGAAGTGTTCTGTAGTCCTCTGGGAAGTAATGTGCTGTATAAATGTAAGCTTTTATTACGACTCCTGGCCAACTACACCATCATTGATGATTCATTTGAATAGTCAAAGAATTAAACAAAAAAAGTCATATTAATTTTCAGCTCCATTAGAGATGCAAGAATGAAAAAAAAAAAAAAAAAGAAAAGAGGTTTGCCAAAAGGGAAGGGACTAAATTGGTAGGAGAAAAAAAATTTAATTTCAAGCTTCAATTGAATGTTACAAATAATCTAGCATAAAAGACTCTACCAAAGTGTCTGGCAGTATGTTCTTTTTAAAGCCCAGCAATGTTAAAAGGTTAAAAAAAAAAGATGAAAAAAAAAAAACCCTACAAGAATATAAAATTAAAATTCTTACTTTTGAATCAGTTTATGGTAGTAAATTACTTCTGGTAGCCTTAATTTAAGGATGTTGAACTAGTCTTTGGTAATAAGAATAATTGTGCCCTAGTCACTAAGTCCTTCTGTTCTTGTTACTGTTACACAGCTGTATTTTTACATTTTTTTCATTTCATCACATTTGGATATGATGAAAAATCTGCAGACTTCCTGAAACAAAAATAGAGCCATTTATGAACATTTTTGTGGTTTTAATATTAGGGTCTTAAAATATTCTCTCACTCACATGTGAATACCACCCCAGTCTACGTGAAAGGTGTTAATCATCTTCTGGTGTCATTAATCAGAGGTTGCAGATATGGAAACATGTATGTAGTAAAGAACAGTACTCTTTCCTTTGAAATACAAACTCTGGACAGCCACCGAGTTTGATAAAATCCTCATTTTTCTTAATGTATTTTAGTACAGAGTTTATAGGATCTCACTACATAGATTGGATGCATAGTGATCTTCCTGTTTTCAGCCTCCCAAGTGCTGGGATTATAGGTGCGTGTCACCATGCCCAGGCTCAGTCGCTGTCTCAGCATGTCCCAGGGATGGGGCTGGCACAGCACGCTGAGCTATCAGGCCAACCCAGCTATCAGGCTGGCCCTCTATTTTTCTTTTTGATTTTAATCTGTGTCTTCCTTCATCCATGTCCAGTGGGAGGATGTAGGTCATGAACAGTTTACAGTATCAAAGGAGCAAGTGACTAGGACTCCAGAGCTGTGATTATAACTAAGATTTAATGAGATTTTAGCATATACCACTATGTTTAGTACTTACATTGTATCATTTAAGCTGCATGTTAATAATGCTATTATTATTCTTAATTTATGTATGACAAAAATGAAATTTAAAGACATTTAATAACTTTCTTAGCTATTAAATGGTCAAGCTGAGATTCAAACTCAGCACTGTCTGGTTTCAGTTACACTTAAGCACCACGATATATTGTCTCCATGGTTTTCATATTTGGGTTAATCTTCATGGCCTTGTTTGGTTTATTATTATATCATATTTGCATGTTATGCTGAATATGCCTGTTGTAATTTGGGGAAAGAATGAAGAATGCTAGGTAGGTATCTTATTTACTTTCTTCATCACTCTAAGCCCAAAACTACTGATACATGCATTGTAAAAGAACAGAGCTTTATTTTGGCTCATTGCTACAGTTTGTGATCAGCAGTTGCAAAGGCAAAAATGGCATGGTGGAAGGTCCTGGCAGGAGGAAAGCTGCCTATGTTATGGTAGCCAGGAAATGGAGAGAAGGAAAGAAATGTCCTTATGTGTTGTGTTCCCAGGACGCACCTCTAGCCAGGTGCCATGTCGTAACAAGCAGGTCAGCTATAGTCTCCTTATGATTCATTCACCTTCCAAAAGCCCTGACTTTGAGTGTGTGAAGCCCTTTGGCGAGATCTTGAATTGATGTAAATCATAACAGTAGGCTGTTCATATCACAAGTCTTCCATATAGAACTATGGGGTCTTCTGAAATAGTGCCTTGATGTCATAAAGCATTGTGATGAGTCATTCATACCTCCAAGTTAAGGTTTTTTTTTTTTGGCAGAACTGTGAATTGATCTCAGTCCCTTGCGCTTGCCAGGGAAGCGCTTATTCTACTGAGTCATCTCCCTGGCCCCTAAGATTTATTTTCCATGATTCAAGCTGTCTTTTCCTTTGAGTAATTATATTAGTGTTTGTTCATACCAAAGATTAGATGACATTTTCAGTAATTACAGTGTAAGAAGTAATAAGGAGGCACATTCAATCACATAAAATAGGACTGTATCAGTATTTTCATAATTTACTTACTTCCTTTTAATTTTCAGACAATTCTTTTGAGCCCAGTAACTTTTCTCCTGGGCAGTAGTGGGGACTGGATGGAGTTCCATGCTACTTAAGCTCTGTAACACTAATCTGTGATTTAATCCCTACTTACTCAATCCAGAAGCTTCGTGACTTTGTACATGTATAACACTTTTTCTTTATTTTTGTGCTCACTTTTTGCACTTGCCTTATTTATTTAAGTTAAACTTCTAGTGTGGACTAGAATATCTAGTAGGGCAATATGTTCACTTTAATAACATTCTCTTTCCACATTGTCCTTATCAATTTGTTCTTTCTTTAAACCACATTTACAAAAGAGCTAAAATCAAAACAAAAATCTGAGTTTCTGTTATTCTCTTATTTCAGCAAATTCTACATTCTCACTGAATTTCTAAGGACTGTGGAGAACTGAATTACATTTAGTTCTTTTCAGTGTAACCCCTAGTTGGTGGCTTGACTTCTATTTTCTCTAAATAGAAATATTTACATATGTTTGGGAAATGCCTTATGGCTTAATTAGTATTTCTAAACTGATTAGAGAATGTAAAGTAGTGTTTAAGTGCTTATTATTTTTAAATTACATTTGTAAAGGTTAAAATGTAGATAGCTCAACCATCATTATCATCATCATTTAGAATTTATATAGCATTTACATTTCCAAAATGCTTTATTCATGTAAATTAGCCAGTCCTGTTGGCATTTCTGTAAATTATGTCAGTGTTATCCATGAAATGTTACCATTGTCAGTTTATAGTTATTATTTTTAATTTCAGCAAACTACACCTTGTTTAAAGGCATAGGTAAATTAATAGCATTTAATAACTTTGAAACTTCATAAAGTAAACATTTCTTTTATTTTTTCTTTTTCTTTTTATGTATGGTACTAGATATTGAACCCAGGGCCTCACATTTGTAGACAATCACTATTAACTTTGAACTGTGTTCCAAGTTCTTTTTTTTTTTTTTTTGTTTTTGTATTTTAGAGAAGGGTCTGCAGAGTGTTCAGGGTCTCATTACTAGATCAGACTCGTAGTGATCCCCCTGTTTACAGCCTCCCAAGAGCAGGGATTACAGGTGTTCACCACCATGCCCAGTCTCAATTGCTATTTCAGTGCACTCTGGGGGTGGGGCTGACATAGCAGGCCCGGGGATCAAACCCTGGTCCCTGCGCCTCCTTGTTGGTGCTTTAATCTGCTGAGCTATTTGGCTGGCCCTATGTTCCAAGTTCTGTAGCAAGCATTCTTAAATACCACTCACGACATAATTGGATGTTGAAACTACTGAGATTATTCAAGGCAATATTTTAAAATTACTGATTGAATTTCACATTTAGACTGCATATTTTAGATGTATGTTTTTCACCTATTTTCTTGAACATGTTCACATAATACGTAGATCAGACAAAACATATTTCCAGCATCTCTGAAGCTCATCAACTAATTGCTCATGAACATAAACATGCATGCAGGATTCTCAGACATTAGAGATATAAAAGTTGGTATAATTGGAATGATGGGCGGAATGAGTTTTTATGATTGGACATTGCTTCAGCAATGAAACTCATTTCTATAAATTTCAGTTATGTTATTCCATTCATTTTAGGTAGCATTGAGTGTTCATCAAAAGATTTGCCCTAACATGTGCCTATGAGTGGTGTAGATAAAATACACTATTGAACTTCTCAAGAGCAGAGTTGGGGTTGGGATTAGAGCTAGCCTTTTCCCTGGTGATGGAGGTCTTGATCTCTGAGAAAAAAGATAGAGGCATATTCTTATCTGTCATGTTCTGATGACAGCGAGTATCTCAGTTGATTTGAGTGCTGAGGTCATGTAATTGCATAATTGCCATTTGAGAGGTAAATAGGGCCATATTTTAATGAATTTTGACTGCCCAGGTAAGGATTCGTGTTATATAGTATCTGTGTGCTTAATGCTTTTCTGTGATTTTGCTTTACATTCAAGACATTTGGTGCAGTAGAGTACAGGTTAGTTGCATTGAAGATTCATGAACAACCTGGGGAAAAATAGATCATGGAAAGGAAAATCAAACTAGAAGATTTATGGTTGGTAAAATGTTTGGTGACATTTTCAATTATGACCAAGCTTAACATTTGTAGAACTGACCCTAGAAGATAGACTTTAGATTTTCATGGTTATTCTCTATATAATGCAGTATTTTGAGTTTATGGTCATAGTGAATACTTATTTGGCAAATACAATACTTTGTGATCACCTGCTATGTGCATGTCTCTATACTAGGTTTGATGGGCTGCTTGCTCTGTTCTGTGTTCCTTGGCTTTAGTTAATTTGGGGGAAGTCACTAACAGTAAGTTACTTTTTAGTGTCTTTACATGACTATGTGGGGCATCATTCTAATGACTGAAGTGGTTATTGTAGTGTTCTCTCTATTTAAAACCTGGAAGTTCGTGGGTTTTTCAATAGTATTCTTATGTCAGATTATTGAATCTAGTTCATTGTGCTTTGAGGGATACTGGAGATTGAACTTGGGACCTTATGCTTGCCAGGCTGGCTATTAGGCCACTGAGCTATATATCCTCATCCCTTGAATCTAGTTCACTGTCTGTCTGTCTGCCTGCCTGCCTGCCTGCCTGCCTGCCTGTTTTCCTGTCTCTGTCCCTCTCTCCCTTTTTCCCTCCTGTCTTTCTTCCCTCTTTTCTTCATATTCCTTGTTTTAGAAATAAAAGGCAGATCTCTTTGAGGAATCACTTGTGTTCTCTATTCTCTTTTCAGCCTCCTTTAAGGCCTCTTGGCTGTACTAGGCATCTAAGGTTTATCTCAGGCCCTACTTTCCTTTTTCAGCACCCTTCTAAGAGTCTTGTTTTTCTGTGTGTGTGTGTGTGTGTGTGTGTGTGTGTGTTAGAATGTAGGTTAAGAGGTTAATGTGCAGGTAAATATTAAAATAGGTGATATATGTAGATTGATAGATTAATAGGTAGTCTTGAAAGGGAGGAATTCTGTCAGAGAAAATAGAGAACTAGGAAGAAGCAGGAAAAAAAGCATGTGGAGGATTGAGATAAGACTAGTGGAAATTTAAAAAACTAGAAGTGGTAGAATGAGAATTTTTTTATAGCCAGAGATTTCTAATTGAAGTTAGGCTCTTGTTCTTTTAACTAAGTTGTATAAGAAATAGTACAAATTGTTCAAGCCGACCAGGTAGCTCAGGGGATTAAAGTGCCTGCTTAGGCAGACGCAGGGACTGGAGTTCGATCCGCGGTGTGCTAAGAGGCGACTGAGACTGGGCATGG
The DNA here is from genome assembly GCA_002564285.1 of Tympanoctomys barrerae. NCBI lineage: Eukaryota > Metazoa > Chordata > Mammalia > Rodentia > Octodontidae > Tympanoctomys > Tympanoctomys barrerae. The sequence goes on from NDGN011388739.1 coordinate 7,212, forward strand.
TGGCATGTGCCTATAATCCCAGTGCTTGGGAGGCTGAAAGCAGGAGGATCTGTTTAGTAAGATCTGATATGTGTAGTAAGACCCTTCCCCCCCAAAAAAATAGTTAAAATATTTTTCAAGTTCTCTTTAAACCAATTAGGACATTTGCCGTGATATTTAATACCATTCTGGAATGTGCCTAGTTATGCCATATTGTTTCTTAATGCTGGAGTCCACATGTTCTTCTAATTTGGCAATTTGGAGACCTTGAGACTCTTTATTGTGGTTTTTGTCTTAACACTGATTCAGATTTAGGTCAGTATCTTCTTTCTCTTTTCTTCTTTTCAGGCAGATATTTAACTTCACTATGATTTTAGTTGTCCTAAAATTTGGTCTTATTGATATTAACAGTGTTTTATGTTCTTCAGTAATTGCAGGAAAAATTATCAGTCTAAGTATATGTTTTTCATTTAGAATTTTAACAAACTAAAGGTTATATAATATGTATATATAATATAAATTACATATAGTGATTTTTATGACTTTGTTTTTGTCTGAATGTTGAATTTAGCTTCCTCTTTTAATCTCCTGATTGTATTATTTTTAATAGATGTGCTATTTATTTTAGAAGGGGAATATTACTCCTTTTAAGGCAGTCACTATTGAGAACATATTAACTTTGCCTTCTATAAGAAGTATGGTAACACATTTTTCATCTGACAAAAGGTGGTAGGAAAAAAATTAGCCAGTGAAATAGTTGTTTCTGACTAGTGTGTAATGAGAGGCTTTACAGAGCCCTGAGAAAACTAGAGATAATTTGAAAATATGTAAGCCATCTATTGCTCTATGAAATTAATATGTAGCAGAAATGAATTATTCCTTTGGAAAGTACTTAAAGTAAACCATCACAGCTCTTACTTTGCCTAAGCATTCTGGCTGATATGATGCAGGAAATTGTACATTACTTTTTGATCAGTGCTAATTTCTGTAAATGTTTGTATATCTGTTCCTTTGTAAATTACTTAATCTGAACAATGTTGTTGAAGTACTCTTTCAGTCAGTATGAGGTCAGTGCTACTGACATTCTCATTTTATCCATGGAGAATGAGTCATAGACAAATTTCCTAAATCATAGCTTCCTGAGCTTCCCAAAACATATGAGTCATAGGGATTTTCAGTTGTAGACTTTTATTATTCAGTATGTCTTCGGTGGGATTAAAGAATTTGAATTGTTTCTAAGCTCTCCGTGCCAGTGCTGCTCGTACTACACTTTTTGCAGCACGACCCTACCTAGTTGACTTGCTTAGAACAAGGAAAGAAATGTTTTTTAAAATAATATGTGTATTTAGAAAATACAGGAACTGGATATGCACACCTAATTGACATCCTTTGGTGTTTTTCATTGTGAGAATTTTGGCAGCTATTTGGGGCCCATGAAGGAATATGGCCAAGATTCCTGGCTCTACAGTTTTTTTTTTTTTTCCTTTATTGCAGTGCTGTTGCATTTGTGGGAAGATTGCTGGGCGAAGGTCACATCACATTTAATTCAGGACTAAAGTTTTGGACTTCTCTTTGGGTTATCAATTCTAGTAGAAAAGGATTAAGCTTATTGTAAGTGATTTACCATTAGAAGAATGCCGGGATTATTTGTTGAGTCCTTTGTATTTAACTCTGTGCTGAGTGCCAAACTGTCTGTATTCTTTAGCTTAGTAAATTCTTATAATTATATATCGTTCCATATATTCTTGGTCAAAGATAACCCTTTGTTAATCACAAAAATCCAACAGTTCTGCCTCTTACCACTTTTGAGAAAAATCTTACTTCTTTTTCTCTACACCCAAAGCTTTAGTTCACAGTACTATTTTCTCTTTCCAGGTCACTGTATCATCCTTTTCTTTCTGTCCTTGATATAGTTTACTTTTCACAGTGCAGCTGGCATTATTTTTCTAAATGGGAAATGTTCCCTTAACATCCAGATTTTGAAGGTTAGTTCCAAACTCCTTGATGGGGTCTTGTTCTTTTTGCCTACAAGTTTTAACCTCTGCTGAGGATTCCTTTTCTTACCACTCCTTCCCTGGGAAACTCTCATTTATCTTTTCCTTTTCAGTTTAGCTGTGAGGCTTTCTGGAAGGCAGGTCCTGAATACATAAGGGAAGATTTGGTACTTCTGTTGTACACTTCCCTAACGTCCTACTTACTTTTCTGGCTGGTGCTTTTCATCTTAGCTTTCTATTACTTGGTTTTGCCTTGATGGGGAGGAAACCTTTCGGGGCTTGTAATTGGCTTTTATGTATGGCTGGCTGTATTCCTACTGTGCAGCACTTTAGAAATGTTGACTGTGAAGGGCTGAATGTGTATTTAAAAAAACCCGTGAAACTCATGTACTTTATTTTAAGGTTGAATTTGCGTGTTTTGAGGCTATAAAAACTATATTAAAAACCTACAAAATTGAGTTAGTAGTCAGGTTTTAATGATGTACGTATAGGAAGTTTCAATAAAATGAAACTTGTAATTTTGTGTTAGTATACATAGGCAATGAACCATATTAAATATGAAGGATGAGGGTAAAGATCTGGAATAGCAATCTTAAGACCAATAATGGATATTTGACTAGAAATAAAGAGCAGTAGTAAAAAAATGCAACAGTTGCCCTTTTATTAGTTCTCTCTTCAGGTTATGATAAAACTGTATAAAAACTAATTACTATTTGAATATGATTTTTATTTGCCTTTAGAGCAAGTACACCATTTTAAGATGGAATCTGGATTATGAGTGAGAGCTAATAATATCCACTCATCCATCTGCCTTACTTAGCAAATATTTAAATACCTACTGTGATCTACATAATATGTTAGGTGCTGGGATTACAAGTAAGATGTATGTGTTCTTAAAGATAAACTATCTATAATTAAGAAACAATTTTTAAGTGTGAGTCTGCTTGGGTATTCTACTGTTTTTTTTTTTTTTTTTTTTCTATTCATTAAGAGAATTTAACTATACATCTATCCTAAACACTTTGAGTACAAAGATACAAAATG
>NDGN011388746.1:0-17480 GCA_002564285.1 Tympanoctomys barrerae
AAAAAAAAAAAAAAAGTGTGGAAGGAACTGATCAAACTGTTATATTATTTGATCAGTTTTCCATGCCTGTATCTGGTATCCTGAGCAATTACTTTGAAGATAACAAGATACAATATAACAATCATTGCTAATTTCTGATCATCATTTGGAAATTTTATATCGTTTTTAATTGTTTTTTTCTTTCTTCAAAATAAAAATAAATAAATAAAAGTAAAAGTAAAGAGTGTGGATTTAGGAATCAGAAAGACCTGGATCTGAAACTGCTCTCCTGCCAATACTCCCAGCTTTGTGATGCTGTGGAACAAGGAGCATTTGTCTCTCTGGGCCTCAGTTTCCTCATCTACAAGAAGGAGTTGATAAAGACATTTTATAGGGCGACTGCAGAATTAAATCAGGTGCACAGTAGTGGCCACAATGCACTCAACACAGTGACCCACAGAACGAGGAGCCCAGAGGGCGTCAGCACCTTTTCCCTCTCTGCCACCCACTGCTCTGCAGTCAGCACAGATAGCTCCGTTGTGGGCACCCGAGATGACAGGCAGTCCTGAAAGGCCTGGTAAGAGGAAGAGCAGGCTGGTCACAAGCAAAACCTGCAACTAATTTTCCTTTCATTTCTTGGGACTTTTTTTTTTTTTTTTTTTTTTTTTTNCTTGAAAGCTAAAACCTAGGCACACTTTAGAATTTGAGTCTGCCCTCTTGTGGTCATGGCACACAGTGACAGTTTATGCTGATAACAATCCAGCCCCCCAAACCATGTCCCCCATCTGTGCTTGATTAACCTCCACTGGTGCCTCTTGGCTTGGTCACAACAGATTTTTATCTCAGAAAAATTAAACAGAAACAACCATGGCTGAAGTTAATACGACTGATTGTTTAACATGGAGGTTAATTTTGGTTGCACACTAGAATCATGCTCATGCGCACCCATGCACACACACGCCCACCTTTACAGAGCAATGCTCAGGCCCACCCCAAACCAGTTGAATCCGAGCCTCTGAGGAAAGGGTCTGAGCATGGAGAGTGTAGCCAGTTCCTCAGGTGGCTCTGACGGGCAGACAGGATTCAGCCCTTTCAAAACTCTACTGGAACTCCAGAGATGAAGGCCCTGACCACTTAAGGCCGCCTCTGAGGAGCCCTCTCTCTGCCCCCCGCAGAGGTGTGTCCTTGCTCACAGTGGTTCTGGTCTCCTCTTGAAGAGTTGCTTTCAGATCGCATGGCATCAACTTTGGAGCATTCAATACCAGCACATTTTTGTCTTCTGACAGTGGATTTGAATTTGAATAAAAATCCTAAAGTGATTCCCAAATCCAACCAGATGAATATGTCGGGCCATCTTTCAGAATAAGCTGGGTAAGACCATTTTTGGTCAAAACCAACATATGGCCAAGGGGATGGATTTGTCTCATGCGCCTCATAATTGACACAAAAGGCAGTTCCAAAAGAGGGCCACAAACATTTTTATTAGTAACAGCTGTATTGGAGCCCAGGCGCTGCTCCCCAAAGCCTGCCTTTAAAAGACAGTGTTCATCTGGACGTGTGAGAGCTGTTGGGACTATTAAAAATCTGCCCCATTATTTAAGGGTCAAACCCTCATTTAGAAGTAAAAGGAAGAAACGCTGGTGGAAAGGGTCAGAGCTGGACAGTCCTGGGCTTGACAGACCTCTATGTTCTTCATCTCCCCCTGCCAGTATCCAATTTGCCACAACTGAGAGCGAGCCTATGCCAGGCGGGCAGAGCCCAGCTAACGCAGGGATGCAAAGGGTCTCTGCCCAGGGACGCCAGAATGTCCCGCTCCGGAAACTTTGTGACTGGGCCGGGTGATTAAATATCACGTTGTGGTTTTGTTTGCCCTCTAAACCCTCACAGTGACATTCTCTCACATTATATCAGATAAATTCTACCTGGTGAGAACTCCAGACACTGTTAAGCCCATATAGTCAATCGTAAATCAATTGGACTTTATTTCCAACTCCAACATTTTCAAGTTATTTTCTCTCCCAGATGAGATTTCATTCCTCTCTCATGCCTCCTCAAGCTAATATGAACACTAGGTATTATGCTTCCCTGTCTAGAATCTCAGGTCTCCAGGATTGTGTTTCTCAATGTGTCTGTTCCAGGGAACATGAGTCTCACAGCATCTATATGGTGATTCATTTATTCACTAATCATTTGTTGGGGCCGGGGAGATAGCTCAGTGGTCTAAGCACCTTCCTGGCAAGCTCAAGGCCCCAAGTTCCATCCCTGGTACCGCATGCCATGTCAGCCATCAAAACCAGGCATGCTGGCACACATCCATGGTCCCAGCACTGGGGAGGCTGACACCAGAGGATCATTACAAGTGATCTGAGCTGTGTAATGAGATCCTGTACCAAATAAATAAATAAATCTCTTTTTTTTAAATCATTATTTGTTGAGCATCTAGGGCCTCCCGGCAGCAGTGAATCTAGGTTTTATGAGATCCAAAACTGATAGTAGCTGTGAAGTTCTTTAAGGGCAAGAACACAAAGCTGAATATAGAATGAGCTATAGGACCTGGAAACTGAGGGGCCTGCAGCTTAAGCCCTATCTCTTCAAGGCACTTTCTCTTCCAACTCCAGGCGTGGTCTTGAGGGATAGGGCTATAATTATGAATAATAAAGATAAGACCTCTCCTTGGGAAGCAAACATTAAATTAATTAAAAAATCAGGAGTTGAGAGCTGGAGATATAGCTCAGTGCCTTAAGCACCTGCCTTAAGAGCAAGTTTCTGAGTTCGATCCCAAACAGTGAAAAAAAAAAAAAAAATCAGGAGCTGAAGATACTTAGTAGGAGCTGGTAGGGGAGGTGGGTAATCCAGGGTCTTCTGTTTGGGGACTCAGTAGCTGATGAAAATGAAACAAGTGTCTTTGTTTCAAGGTTTCTGCAAGCCATTAAAATGTGGGAGTGCTCCTTGATTTTCTAACCAGGAACCATTCTGTACCCTGCCTCAAATGTAATTGTTATAGAATTCATCTTCTGTGAAGCTTCCTTGTGAACTGAGCTCCGTGTCGTTGACTTTGGGAAGCTCTGCTCTCGTGATGTGGGATGACTCAGTACCTGTGCATCTTTTGTGTGTCATTAACTATGAAACTGGGTCCCCTTCCTGGTTGGGAAAAGCATTTGCTTCCTGAGCTAAAGAATCATTTCTTGTTATTGTAGTTTTCTAACTCCTCTTTGACTGTTTTAGGCATTTGAACACTTATCTCATCTTCTCTAACATTTCAGACCATAAATCTCAAAATACATGTCTCAGAAGCCTTCAAGTCAGGCCTTGGATTTTGCATAGCATGGGTTCCTCTTAAAGTAACACGAAATCACCTTATGAGGAGTTCCCAGATTTAGAAATGCAAAATACCAGCATACCTTGGAGCTTCAGAATCATCCGTTATGCTCAGGAATCACAGAGGAGTTGGCATTTGGGGTCCTAAATCTGCCTTCACACCTCCCTGTAACCCCTCCACCAGGGTGAGAAGGCTTTCGCATAGAGCCTTGCTTTCCAGGGGTAAGAATTATATTTGTCTCGGGTGCTGGCTCCGGAGACATCTGTGATGGCAGCCCATCCAGCCCTGTTCTCAGGAGCTAACTTTAGCAGCAGATTCTGCATCTGCTGGCGGAGTTTGACACAGCATATGTTTTCCAAAGCAGCCTTTCCCAATAGCTGACTCTCTTCTTGTGTGAGGACATTTAATATATCCTGAGAACTAATCATCCCCCCTCCTCCCAAACATTTAAGCTATTTTTAATTTCATCCAACTTAACAAGCGGTCCTGTCTGGAGCCCATCTTTTGATTTCAAAATAAATAAAAAAAGGTTTTATATGACTCATAACAGGCTCCAACACTGGACATGCCAGCTCACCTCCCCGCACCTTTCTGTCAGATATTCCATCACTCCTATTAACCCTTTAACTTCTTGAGGGGATTAAATACAAGTGAACCACCATTGCAGTGGTCTTTAAATACAACCACAATGTTTTTAGCACTTTGTTCTCCTAAAAGTGAACTTAATTCGTCTCCACACACACGTGGTTGAATTAGTGTTAAGCTTCAAACAAAGAGAATGTAGCAAAGCGTGTGTTTGACTTCTAAGTATTGATTATAAAAGGGTCACTTGCTGGGGAGACCCATGTCATAAAGACAGCCTGAGCTCTGTGAAGAGATCCACAGGGGCAGGAACTGAGGCCATTGACTATCGGTCAGCAAGGAGCTGGGGCTTTGACCCTTAGCCACAGAGTACACCATCTTGGAAAGGGACCTTGGGCTCCAGTCAAGCCTTCAGGTGACTGTACCCCAGGACACTTTCTCTTTGACCCCAGGAGAACCTTTCAGACGGACACACTCAGCTATGTCCCACAATTCCTGTCTATGTCCCAGAATTCCTGTCCCACAACATCAGATCTAAATGTTTGTATTGTTTCAGGCCCCTAAGGATTGAAGCAATCTGCTAGGCAGGAATAGATGACTAACACAACCACACCACAGCACCTTATTTGACAGCCCCACTTCACTCCCCAGAGTGCTCGCTTCCTCATTGGTAAGAGTTGTACCAATTGGCTAGGAATGTAACTACTTGAGTAACGGTAAGGATGTCCATGGACTTGACCTTGTGGGTGAAATGAAATTCTGCTGTTGCAGAGGTGCTAGCTTCTTTTAGCTGCATGAGCTGCTTGAGACTGCTGCGCACCTGGGGGAGGGGCAGGCAGCACCTATAGCGCTCCCCTTCAATCTCTGTGCTTCCCTCCTGCCACGCGGCCACCACTGGTCATCTCCAAGACCTCTGTTCATGCTTACCGCCATTACCCAAGCTGCTTGGCTTGCTGAATCTTGCCCCCTGGGGCACTGTCATTGTTACTGGATTCTGAGCTACCTGATAACTGTTCTCCTTCTACTTGTATTTCTTGTAGGAATTCCAACCACCGGGGCTCACACATAGATTTTTCTTTTCTTTTCTTTTCTTCTCTTTCTTTTCTTTTCTTTTCCTTTTTGAGACAAGATTTCACTTAGGGTAGCTTTGAACTTCATTGATTCTCCTGCCTCAGCCTTCTAAATGCTGGGATTACAGGTATACACCCCAAAGGCCTTTCTCCTCTGACTCACTTTCTGCAGAGAGGCTCTACCTCCAGGTTCCACCACCGCAAACCCACATTCAAACCTTAGAGAAAAACTACCACTTCCTTTCCCTATTGTCTGTCTGTCTATCTGTCTTTCATTGTCTTTGTGGTGCTGAAGATCAAACCCAGGATCTACGTCGCAAGTGCTCTAGCCAGTGAGCTACATCCCAAGCCTGTCACTTCCTTTCCACCCCTACAGCCCTACTGCTAACTTTAGGCATCACTGCCAAACAGTTCTATTCTTTGGAGTAGCTTTTCTCCAAGACCTACTCGGCCCCTCCTTCACTTTTAGCAATCCTCACCTACATTAAGCACAAACAAGTCTCTTAACACATTCCTCTGCAAATAACGGTCTCAGTCATTTATTTGAATCCCATAATACACCCTGGATGGAGGAAATGGTCCTCCTCTATTGGGGTGGTCAGTCTCTCCACCAGAGTAGGCAGCTTCCAGAGGCTAGCCAGCCAGATCAGCTGGACCAGCCAACTTAGCCAGATCAACCCTGGCAATCAATGGGATGACAGAAGTCACAGCCAGATCGACCTCACATCCAGTCATTTATCTTATTTCCCTGAAATATCCCCTAACATTGAAAAAACATCCTATGCATGGGGAAGCTCTCAAGTCTTCACTGTGATAGCCCTATCTAAAAATATTTCTAAGACAAGTGCATATGTGTGTATGTTGGATGAAGTTGCTAAGCAGTGACTGGTCTCTCAATGGTTTCTTTTTGGAAGGAACAATGGCCACATTTACAAATCGTCAAAATCTCTGTTTTTCAGAATCCCCCCAGTACAACATACAGTCCATATTCTCTGCAGGAAGCTGTGGGTCGTGTGAGGTTCTACAGTCGTCTTTAAGAGAAGGACAGAAGTAATGTTTCTCTTAGCTTCTCCAGGCTTTTCATATGATGATGTTCACCTTGAGACACAAAGTAAAGATTTAAATTAGCTGTATGATATTTCACAAACTCACTTCATCCTGTAGCATGTCACAGAGCTAGTGTTTTATGGAACAGTTTGTGAAATGCTGGGTGAGACCTGCCTAAGAAAATGTAAAATAACAAAACCAAACATCCTTTAATTTGCTACCTATCCTAGGTCATTCATCTTTGATCTGCTCCCAACAAGTCTGAATAATGTACAGCAGAAATCATTCTTTAAAGACAGATAAGGAGTTCAAAGAATATCTCAATCAAAATAATTTGTTAGTCTACTGTCTCCTTAAGGACAGAAAGAATACAAGAGTGTTCAGTAGTGGGCCAGAGAGATAGCTTAGTAGTCTAAGCACCTGCCTAGCAAGCACAACACTTGGGTTCAATCTCCAGTACCATGTGCCATGCTGGGCCCACCGAGCTGGCCACTGAAACCAGGCATACTGGCACATGCCTGTAATCCCAACACTGGAGAGGCTGAAACAGGAGGATCACTACAAGTCCAAGCTGCATAGCAAGACCCTATACCAGATGCATAAATTTAACAAAAAGAGTATTCAGTGGTTATATTGTGGGTAAGTCAAATCCATATTCAATCTCAGTCATTAAACAAAGATCAAACTCCTATCTCAAGCCCTAATCTGAAAGCCGAGGATTTCCAGGCAGAAAATCATGATAGTCAAAACCTATAGCCCATCCCAACCTTTCAAAACAAAACAAAACAAAACAAAACAAATCATAAAGACCTGGAATGAAGGGGAGACTTTATTCTTTCAACATTGACCCATTTTGTTCAGGTCTAACAACTCAAAAGCAGCAGAGTCATTGAAACAGGACTGTAAAACTGTAACACTCCTCAATTACTTCTTGTTGGCCAGACAAGCAAACCTATTATTTGACAATGCATCATGCTCCAAGATAGTAAACTTTATCATACAGAGGTCATGAGAAAAAGACCACAGGTACAGTTTGCTAACCTCCACTAGATAATTTTTCACAGTTATCATCCAAGCACTGTAAAAGCACAAAAGATATGTTATCTTCGGGCTCAGTTTATTATAACGTGTGGGTGAAACTCCCTATAAAACCACTTACTAGGTAACTGTTGTACGTTCTCCTGCACAGAAAGTCAAATCAGTAAAACATCTTTTTGACAGTGTCTTTTTAAGTGTCAGAAATAAAAGGACGTGCTCTTAAAGGAGAGGTAGCACACTGTTTATCATCCCCCCTCACTTTCCCACACGCACACACCAAGATCCCCATCGCCTCTCTGCATGCCAGAGACACTCAAAAGAATCCTTCTCAGTCATCTCGTTTCTTTTACAGCTGAGTATTTCACGGCAGAATTGTTCCTGGATAAAGCTGCAAGTAACATTAATTCAAGATACCGTAGGTGCAGCATTTCAAGTACTACCAGTCACAGTATTCCCCCTCCTCTCCCCGCCCCAGTTATAATATTGAGTAAGACCCAGGAAACAAAATAAAAGGATGATGGATTTCCTCAGCAAAAGCTCTCAAGAGTCACAGATTTAATATTAGAGCCTAGGAGAGGTCGTGAAACTATAGCCCAAAACCTTGGCTTTTTCTAAGAGCCTATGTCTCTGCACAGTAATGTCTTCTTGGACCCTGGGGGCACTTTAGAGGTGGGTGAAGTCTTGCATGATTAAATCCCAGCATGTATAATGACATCCCAGGAAACTCACAGTTCACAATCCTATTCCCAAAAGGAAAGATGAGTTAAAGAGTGTGAGATAGGGAATTCCTCCCAGAATGCAATTCTCTTTAGCGTTCACCTTTTCCTGTATTTCAACTAGTTTCAGATCCTCTTATCCATTTGTGAGAAGGAAGCAACTTCCTAGAATGGCACATGCAGAAGCACTTATTTTCAAAGGAAATCAACACGAACACGGGGAACTAATTTTGTCTCCTCATGAAGATCTGCTGAATAAATATTGAGGAGCTTATATGTTCCTAAAATAAAATAGGGACTGTGGGAGAATCAGATGGAATAGCATAAGCAATGATACAAGACCGTGACCATAGTTAATAGCAATGCATCATAGTCTTGAAAATTGCTGAGAGAATAGATAATTGTTCTCACTACAAAAAAAAGATAGGTGTGTGACATGATGTACATGCTAATTGGCTGAACATAGCTATTCCATAGTATGTACATACAGCTGGTATCCTCAGCTTCCACATCAGATGATTCAAAAAATATTGGGTTAAAAATATTTTTAAGAAAAAGTGTATGCACTTTACATGTACAAAATTTTTCTTGTCAGTATTCCCTAAATAATCCAGTGCAGCACCTATTTACATAGCATTTACATTGCATAAAGTATTATAAGTAATCTAGAGATGATTTAAAGAATACAGAAGGATGTAAGTTATATAAAAATACTACGGCACTTTATTTTTTATTAGTACATGTTTGCAATACGTAATGAATAGGTTCATCATGGGGAGTTGGTGAATGCACATATCACACATTAATCTTTTTTACTTCCCTTTTTCTTTCCCCCATCTTTACATCGCTTCCATATGCACGAGGTCTACTTCCCTGTTTCCTGTTCTCTTTCATTTTGCTCTTCATTCATTCATCTGTTGATGGGTACATAGGCTATTTGCAAGATTTAGCTACTGTGAGTTGTGCTATTATCAACACCAGTATGTGGGCATTGTTGTAATATGATGTCTTTAACTCTTTTGGAAAGATACCCAGAAGGGAAATAGCTAGTGTCATGGTTTGGGGTTTTGCAGGGTAAACAATATAATGCAATACATTTTATAAGATTATTTTATAATCACCCAAGGAATCATATACAAAGAGTACAAGAAATCTGTCTACACAATAAAGACCCAAGAATCCTGCTGAGGGCCTGGATTCTAGCATCCTGCTTGGGTCCAGCTGAAAACCAAGAGCTCATAACAATGCCTCCCACAAGTCCACCTGGAGGCCTAGAGCCCACAACAATGTCTCATGCAGACTTGCTTCATGGATCTATGCTGGGAAGGCCCAAAGGTCACTGGTAGGAGCTACAAAGTCTATGCCAGCAGAATGAAGAATCCATGCTAGCAAACTGAGGGATGTGACTGGAGCTAGGAAGCAACAGTCAAGGTAAATACTAGCACTTCCCCAAAGGTACAACAGCTGTCCTTGGCAACAGTGAAGTCCCGAGCTCCTCCAGCAGTGAGCCAACATGGCAAGCTTCTCCACAAGGCTGAGCACACACCATCTTCCCCTCCAGAGCCAAGAAGCAATGCTCAAGATGAGGACCAGAGCTCCCCTAAAGTGAACCATAACCATTCTCAGTGACAACTAAGGTCCCAAGCTCCTCCTCTGATGAGAACAGCCCAGGAAAGGCAGCATGATGAGATCCTTCAACAGAACAGCCCAAGAGGACAGCAGCTTCCAATAGCTCCAACAGCTTCTCCAAATTGTTTCCCTAACAATCTCTTCCGGCTCTTCTCCAGTTCTGCCTCTTATGCTGCAGAGGCAACAATCCTCAGGTGGGCCTCCCATATCCAGCACCACACTAGTTCAATCCAGCTGGATGTAACAAGTTGACCACCAATTAACAATCCACTATAGCTGGATTGAATGGAATTTCTACTTCTAGGGGTTTTTTGTTGTTGTTGTTGTTTGTTTGTTTAGGTTTTTTTGAGAAGCCTCCATAATGAATTTCATAGGGATTGTACTAGTTTACATTCCCATCAACAATGGAGAAGGGCTCCTTTTTCACCCACCAACAATAATTACTATGTTAGGTAAACCCCTTGAGCATTGGGGGATTTTGGTTATTTTCATGAGCTAAGGAGCCAATACCATAGAACTAATACCCCAAAGAATACAAAGGACAACTATAGTAAAAACTACATCTTAGTTACTTCTCTCTCATCACTGAGACAAAATACCTGATACCCAAAATTAGGGAAGGAAAGGTTTATTTAGCTCAGTTGTGGAGGTTTCAGTCCATGTGCAGCTGGCTCCAAGGCAGGGTGGCACAGGGCTGAAGGGCAACAGTTCGCAGGTGGTAGAACATACCAAAAGCAACAAGAGCAAGGGGGCAAAAGAACAAAAGGAAAGAACAAGCCCTTTTTCCTCCTTTACATTGTATGCAGGCTACCCATCCTAGGGTGGGCCTAGCACTCACAGAGCCAATCCAAGCACTGGGCAGAAAACCAGCTGGTGGTTCATTCACAAACTTGAGATTCAGCTGCCTCCAAAAAGCCTTCCCCTCATGACCGCATGAGGCTTGGGGAGGGTATCTGGACACAAACTATAGCGAACTACTCACACACAATAAATGGTATAATGTCCATCAATTTAAAACGTCAAAAAACAAATATTCTCCAGCCAGGGCTTAGAACTACCAGTATCAGTTTGAATGGGGGTAGAGCTAAATTTAACAAAACAAAATGCCTTATCCAAGGCTGGATCGTTTAGGGATTTGAATTGTTCAAGTTGGTTTTGTGCTATTCTCAGGAAGAACAGTTTTCAGATTTCACTGTGCATCAGATTCACATTTCTGAAGACATAGTGGCATCTGAATTGAAGTGAGGTTAGTAGAAGGAGACCAAGAGGTATGGGAAAGCATGGCATGATCGAAGAGCTACTGATCAATTTATTTGATCAACAAGCAAGTGTAAGATTCAGAAGGAGAGATAATTTGTCGCCAGGTGTGGTGATGTGTGCCTGCAATCCCAGCTACTCAGAAGATTGCTTCTGAGGGAGTAGAATCACAAGTTCAAGGCCAATCTGGACAACCTAGTAAAACCTTGCTCAGAATAAAAATAAAAAATAAAAATGGGTTTAAGGTCACTGGTAGAGATCTTGCCTGGCAGGCACAAAGCTCTAGGTTTCATCCCTAGTGGCACAAAAAATAAGAATATTTTAAAATAAATAGTTTTTGGCTTTAAAAAAATCAGTTTCATGGAGAAAATCACAACTGGAGCTATCCCTTGGCAAATAGATAGAATTCCAGCTAGATCAAGCAAGAAAATGGAAAGGGGTCAGAATTCCAGTGTTCTCTAGCTTGCTGTACATCGCCTGGCATGGAAAGGTGCTCAAAACGTTGAGTTGAAAAGGTAAACAAAGTTCCAAGGAAGAAGGTCCAATTCAAGATGTGTTCCCAGAATTTTTATGGAAAAGATATAGCAGATAAAGTAGAAAAGGTAAACTGAGGCCAAATTAAAGTCTTGACTATCAGTTAAAGAATGTTAAAGAAATCCCTTAAGAGAAAGCCATCAGTGAATGTTGAACAGGATAGTGGCAAGGCCAAACAAAGTATGCGACAGAGATCGCTTGGTAGAACAGAGTAAGGGAGGGCCCAAAGTAGAGGTCAGTTAAAATGCCAGCAAGCAATCCAGAATAAAATAATTCATTGCACCAGTGTGGGGAGGGAGAAGGGAGGAGACTTGTGGATTAAGAGATAAAGGTAGAATGGAGGAGGAGACCTATGAAAAGAAGAGCTACGGCGCTCTAAAGATTTTGGGCCTCGTGTTCTAGGAATCATGACTTCCTCTAGAAGTCACAGAGCATCACTTTCACCATTCTGTTAACTGAAGTGGTCACAAAGGTCCACCTAGGCTGGGGGGGACTGGACATAGATTTCAACTCTTACTGGAAGAGTGGCAAGGTTCTAGAAGGTCACATGGGATAGGAAAGATTGCTGTGGTCTGTAACTGGTTCAATGACCTCCCTTCTCTCCCAAATTGATGTCTACTCAAAACCTCGTGTGACAGTTAATCTCACGTGTCAACCTGATTGACTTGAAAGATGCCTAGGAGATTAGTAAAGCACGTTCCTGGGTGTATCTGGGTGGGTCGTAGGGCCCGACCTTGACGGCTGTACCTGGTCCTTCACTCCTTCCCCTCTGGCTTCCCCGTGTTCTGCTTCCCAGCTGCTCTTCTCCGCTGTTCCCTCCCACCATGCTGTTTCTGCCTTAGAGCCTGGGAACCCTGGACTAAAATCTCTGAGACTCTGAGCCCATACAAACCTTTCCTCTTTTACTTTTTTGTTTGTTTGTATTTTATACAGTGTCTCACTATGCAGCTTGAACTCCTAGTGATCCTCCTGTTTTCAGCCTTCCTAATGCTAGGATTACAGGCATGCACCACCATGCCCGGACTTGGTTGCTGGCTCAGCACACCTGGGTGCAGGCCGGCATGGCATGTGGTGTTGGGATCAAACCCCAGTCCCTGTGCTTGCCAAAGCAGGCACTTAGTCTGCTGAGATGTCTTGCTGGCCCTCCCTTCCTCTTTTAAATTGTATATGTCCGATATTTTTGGAAAGCTGACCAATATTCTCAGAATGTGAGCCTATTTGGAGAGAGAGAGCCTTTGCAGATATAATTAAGGTACGGTCACAACAGATTACTGCAGGCCCTATAGCCAGTGATAGGTGTCCTTAACAAAAGAGGGCTTGGCACACAGACCCAGAACAGGCAGATGCAGGGAAGACAGAAACTGGAGTGAGGCTTCTACAAACCAGAAAGCAACCAGGAGCCTCTAGAAACCAAGAGGTACAAAAGGACTCCCCCTTGGGTCATTAGTGGGAACATGCACTTGCCAGCACCTTAATCTCTGGCTCCAGAGTTGTGAGAGACTATACATGTGTGCTGTTGTAAGCCACTCAGTTTGTGATATTCTGTTACGATAGCCCTCAGAACCAATACACGGCTTCTTGTAGACATTGTCTGCCATATTTGGCAACATGGTGACTGGAGGGGCATTCTTGAAACAGCATCTGTAGGGCAACCTGGCCTAAAGGGACAGGTTCCAATTCCAGGGCAAGCCCTGAGGAGTGTGCCCAGCACAGGAGATGCCAGGGCTCTGCCAGTTTACAATGTGAGGCTGCTGCAGAGAAATCAGCTGTGGATAGAGATGCAGGGTGTTGGGGGGTGGGGGTGGAGATACTGGGAATCACAGTCAGGACATCATGCTTGCCAGGCAAGCACTGCGCCACTGAGCTATATCCCCGGCCCTAGAGATGCACTTTTAAAGCCCTGGCCATCAGCAAGTAGATATCGTCTGCGTTGCCCTTTCCCCCAGGGGCTGCATCAGGTGACTGCACACGCTTCCACTTTGTAATTATTTATAGTGCGCAGTGTTCAGCCAGCCTAATGACTCGGGGTGATTGAATCAAAGGGAAAGAGATTTGAGCTCTACGAGGAGATTTCTAATAGACTTCTCTGGAGTTTACGGCTGAAGGGAAGACCTGCTCCCCCACTTTCTAATAGACTAACAAACCTATCTAAATCTCCTTTTGAGACCCCAAAGGTACCCGCAGTTGCTCTTTCATTTGGGAGCCAAAATGAGCACAATAAGTTTTGTTGCTGGCACAGATGAAATTAGGAATTTGTTAGTGAAATGTTCTATATGCTGATTTTCCTGACAACCGTCTCACGGATGTAGATGGTGGTCCCTGATCAACCAGATGCCAATTAAAAGACAGCAGTTGTTTCACTCATCGAAACATTTCCACTTGGCTCAAAATGGATTCCAAACAGTCCTGGGGTTCTTCGGGATGCTTTAGATCCTTTTTCTTAGCTAGGCAGTTCTTTTAGGTTTTCTGTTGAAGACTCACTTTTCATCCAAAGCTGAAAAAGAAATTATCTGTCAGTTTGTTTGGCCCTCCACACCCCACGGTAGGGTACTCATTAATTTAGATTTCCTGGGAACCCAGATCCCTCCTGGCCAGGACTGGGAAAGAAATCCCATTAACGATAATGAATTTTTTTTTCCTAAACTTTTTGGGCTGATAGTTTTGCTGAAAGGTGCAGAGGGACAGATTTTTTGTGTGTGTGCAAGGCATGAAACCGAGACCACAGTGGATGAGCCCCTGGAGAAATGAGGATGAGAAGATGGGGAGAGGAGCATGAGAGACTCCCCAGGGAGGAGGAAGAAGGAAAAGCCATGGAGGACAGGGAGAAAACAGCGAAGGAGAAAGACGCAAAGATGGCACCCTGTCATGCATCTGTGGAATTTTCCACAAGGGCTCTACAGGTTTTGAGGGTAGGCAGGTACACACAGGGAGGCTACCTAAACTGGGGGTGAGGGCACTGGATTCCAGAAAAGCAAGAAGGAAGCAGACTGTGGCCCTGCCCCAGAGACCCTGCTGCATAATCCAGAGGCGTCCCTGTATTTATCTTTATCATCCTTCATAAGACGGACGCCCTCACGAAAGCACGGACTCTGGGAAGACAGGAGGGTTGCCACTTTTCTATACCGATCCCTAAAGATTAACATATTTTGCTTGGTGGAGGGAATAGTTTGCTGATTGTATTTGCAATAGAAATGTGAGCCCATGGGTTTTCCAAATTGCAGGGGATACTAAAATTAATCATACAACTAACATGTAGTATTTAGACCAAGAGTTATGTTAAGTATTTATGCACAACATTTATTTAATTTTCCCAAGTCTTCTGGGAGGTTAGTACTATTATTTTTATTTTATTTTTGCCAGAGTTTGAGTTTTATTGTCGTGCTACTCAGGCCTTGATGGCAAACTTGCGCCAAGAGTGTGGCCACTCCCCGTGCTGCTGCTTCTTGCTTTTCAGCTTCTCCTCATGCTTGTTGAGCTGGTGGTGCCCAGCTCGCCTCTTCTTGGGCCGTGGGTCCATGGGCTTGTACATCTTGCCCTTGCAATATTTCCTGAGGTTTTCTTTCTGGATCTGATTGTTGACAGTGAGAACACAGGCGATGGATTTGCGGATGGCTCGGATCTTGAAGAGCTTGGACGCCGTACTGCCCGTCACTTTGGTGACATGCAGCTGTGACACCTCCATTTTCAGGTCATCCAGCTGTTTCAATAACCCTTCTTTCTTCTTGCTGTGGAGATCCCAAGCCTTAATCTTTTCCATAGTTGCAAAAAGCAATGCCAAGTTTTAGATGAGAAAATCAAGGCAAAAACTTTCTCAAGATCATACGGAGCCAGGATTTGAACTAGCAAGACCAGCCCCAGAGCCATCCTTTCAATACCCACTGTCTCTCTGTCTACTACATCATTGTCTGAGCTAGGCTAATGATGTTACATGTACAAAATAAAGTGAACTAATTATGAGATGCTTTGGTGAGGGCCTCTGAACCAGCAGGTTGTAAAGCAACAATGACGGTGTTACAACATTTAAAATTAAAAGAACTCCAGCACGTGGGAGGCTGAGGCATGAGAATGGTCACAAGGCTAGCCTATGCTACATAGTGAGTTCAAGACCTGCCAGAACTATAACATGAGACCCTGTCTCAAAGCCAGCCAACCAACAACACAAGAACCTGAAAGAACTTTAGTAATCTTTAGACCAATTTAGGGAAACTGAGGCAATAGGGATGTCTTGCCACAGATCCCATGACTACTGTGGCAAAGTTGGGTTAGAATTGGAGCCTCCTGAATCCAGGCTTGTTAGAGGGCTGGCTGATGCATCAACAGCACTTGGCTCGCAGAGCTGAGCAGAGGCACCATCAATCCAAAAGACATGTATGGAAATATTCACAAAGGTCCCCTACCCAGAGGAGGCCACAGGAAGAGCAGGCCACAGAGGCTCATGGAGCGACACTGGAGAGAGAGAGCATGTTCCCTTTACCCTCACCTTCTGTGCTAGCAGACCCCAAATCCCAGGTCTGTAATTGAGAACACAGAGGGAAAGAGGCTGTTGATGAGCTGACCCTCCAGGGGCTGGAAAGTTTATCTGAACAAATGGTAAAAGAATTGGAGCTGCAAAGAGAGCTGAGCTGCAAAAAGGACTTCTTATTTGTGTTAACAAAATAATCAAACCTTTCCTTGGCTCCCTTTATGGCAGATTAAGAAGGCTTTAGGGGATCCTGACATACCTGTCACTACACATTTGCATTTCACACTGCAAAAACCCTTCAGATTAACGACCTCCCTATCTGCAAGATATTCTTGTCTTAATCGCCAAGTTATGTGTAATGCCAATCCCATCAAGATTAAAGGAGAAAGAATTTCGGATACGAAATTTTGCTAATGACTGACAAAGACATAAAATCGTGCTGCAATAAATTAACATGTGTCTCCTAATATGGACCTACTGATTTACTTGAGATAAAATTGCTCGGGAACCACACACCTGGGCATCATCGGGCTCCCCTCAGAAATGGTAGGTTTTATATTTATGCCTAGCTGCGGTGAACCCTGAGGACAGCCATCTGGTGCTGCAAGTACCAATTGCCCTGAAGTGGAAAGTGGCATTTCTGTAATGCTGCAATCAGTAATCCTGCAGGCAGTGTGCAGTGAGGGAGAAGGACACCTCTCTGGGCCCCTTATCACCACCCAGCTGCCCCATGCTCCCTTTTTCTGGCTTCTGGGCATTAGATAATTTTACTTATTTTGTGGGCATTGTGTATCTTAGAAAAGAGAACCAAATTCTGTGGGTGCCCACTTCTGGTTGAATGAGACAGCCCCACATGGCAGGAAGCCCAAACAGCCTGGCCCCAAGCACGGACCCTACCCTGATTCCAAATCCCAGCTCATGTCTTAGTTTTGTCACTTCTATTCACGGAGCCTAACGCAGTTGACCTCTCTATGCCTTAGCTTCTCCATCTGTAAACAAAGGGAAAGCCACACCTACATCCATCACTTAGAATAGTTCCTGGCAAAGATTGGGCCATTAGAAAGCAAGCAGAAGGCCTTCTTCCAATTTTTCATCCCAGGCCTCTATGCAGAGAAAAGAGTTGACCCTCAGTGCTCATCAATAATACAGCACTCTTCATGAGTGACTTTGAAGCCCATGACCTAAGCAAGCTGTCACTCTACTGAGGCATGTAGTTAAATTCTGAGCCCAGCAAGGAGGACCCTGGACATTGTTTCATGTCACTAATAAATGAGCCCAGCCACCTGTCCAGCACCAGCGTGGCCGCCAAGCTCAGAAGTTATATCCAGGCCTCTCCCTCCTCCACTGTGTCATGAGTTCCCAGGTTCTGGGACATTCACATTCCTATGGACCCTGGCACTTCATGGTGTTGCTGCTCGTTTGGCTCCAGGAGATCTCTTCCTGATGTTGACAGTTTTCAGTGGTTGCAAATGGAAGTCTGTGCCTTATCTTTGCAAACATAGATTTAACTTGCAATATATAGCACAAGACAGAGGGCCCAAGGACAAGAGCTTCAGAGTTAGGATGGCATCTGTGCTTGACTCAGAGCTCACATCCCTTTTTCTGAATTTGTATCATTGGTTCCCATGGTGGCATAGATTTCTGCTCTCATCCCCACCTGTCTCTTCTGTGGGAATCCAGCTGATCAAGGTGTCTCCCCTGGACAGGAAGCCCCTTAATATCTCCCTACTTCCCCTCTCCCTTTAATTTACTGCTGAAGCATTTGTGGGGATGGAGTGCAGCAGTGCAAAGTATATGAGGTAAAAGCAGCCCCATGGAAGATGGTGGCCATCTTCCATGAGGCTTCT
>NDGN011388761.1:0-13149 GCA_002564285.1 Tympanoctomys barrerae
TACAGGTTCTCTTATGTCCTGAGTCCTCACTGACCTTAAAAGGCTAGGGCCAAAATGTTGGCTATCCTTTCAGCCCCTCTCTTTGTCTAATTTTTGGTCTGCAAACTTAGGTTGTTAACCCATGAGATATATTTTCAAATTAGGGGGAAGATTCCTGATTTCTATCAAGACCCTCAAGTAAAATAGGTGCATCAGGTCTTTGGACCATACCTTGGGTAGAAAGCTTCAGGGGAGATTTGAAGAAAATGCATTCACTAGATCCCAGAAATAAGCAATGATGTTTATAAGGTGCATCTTGGAGGAAAAAGATAAAACATTATTCAAGCATTCACAAATTAAAAATGGAATGTTCTTTATGAAGAATTTGAATCAACCAAGGCTTGGCATCTGCATCACTAAGACTCAGAAGGCAGAGAAAGTCTCACAGGGCTTCAAAGAATACTGTTGTCTGGTTTCATTCAATGAATTAAAAATGAAACTAGAACTCATAGCCAAATGCTTAGAAAAGGTGCCAGCCACATAGATTTTTCTATTGCTGCCATAATAAATTTCCATAAATTTGGGACTTTAAAACAACACTAACTCTTCCTGCTACAGGTCAGAGATCCAGCGCAGCTCTCCGGGGGCTAAAGTCCAAGTGTCAGCGCAGCCACGTTCTCCTCTAGCGTCTCTTTGGGGAACTCTTTGCTTGGCTTTTCCACTTTTCGGAGGCTTCCCATGCCATAGACTGTGGCATCTGTCCTCCACTTTCAAAGCCAGCCATGGCCACTTGAGAACTCAAAGAGTGTGCTTTCTCCCTGCAGCCAGCCCATTCCCCACTGCTTACAGCTTCACTTCTGTGATTAGATTGGGCCTGATGGATAACCCAAGATACTGCTTCCACTTCAGAGTCTTTAGCTGTAGCATCTGCAAATTCTCTGTTCTTTCTTATAAAGCAGCATATACAACATAGCTGCAGAAAGATCAAATCCAGAAGCAACTCTTCAGTGATAAAAATGGTGATGTAACCTGGCAAACAGCACTACAAGCTAGACAAGAGCACTTTTGGGTGAAGTTAAAGTGAGTTACGTACCTGGCCAGAGTCAGGCCTCAGTGTGAGATGCTAATGGGATCAAAACAGTGATTATAAAGAATAAACAAAAAAAATAATAAAGAATAAACAAAACACTTCAAACCAAATCAGAATCCATATAGCAAAGGGTAGTTTATAAGAACTCAAAAGACCCAAGAGATAGCTCAGCAATCTAAGCACCTGCCTGGCACGTGCAAGGACCTGGGTTTGGTCTCTGCTATGCCATGCTGTCCCCTCCTGGGCCCACCAAGCCAGCCACTGAGATCAGGCGTGGTCATGCATGCCTGTAATCCCAGTTCTTGGGAGACTACAACAGGACAATCACTATGAGTCTGAGCTGTGTAGTGAGACCCTGTGTCAAAAAAATAAAACAACATGTAAAAAAATATCATATGCCTCTACTACAGCATAAACTATTGAATTACCTTACTGAGAAACAGTCCTCAATTTTATAGAAAAAGAATTCAAAATATCCTGAAAGAATGTCACAGGCACTGCTGTCTTAGGTCTCGCTAGAGTAATTCCCAGTATCATTACTTTGCTGCAGATAAAGCACCTGAGCCCTGGGGAAGTTAGGGGACTCGCTCACAGCCACCCGCCTGGGAGCCGCTGAGAAAACCCGAATCCCCTGAAAGCCCAAGAGTTAACCCTGGTAATACAGGTGCAGCACAGTGCGTAGCTGCTGAGGCGTGCAGTGGCGCTGAAGCCCGCATCAGGTTGCCCCGTATTCTGTGTGCGTGTCCTCCCTGGTGTCCAGAAATTGTTCTAGTCACCCCTTTGCCACAGCAAAAGCACTTCACAGGCTCCGCTGAATTTGCCCTTTTCAGCCAAGGTGAATGAATTTCCCCAAGAAGTCTTGTTTGCACCTCCTAAGACAGACCCTGGCAGTGCTGCTGTAGATCCGCAGAGCCTATGGTGAGGACCTGCATCCCTCCCGTCCTCTGGTGAAGCCTCACTCCTCTCCTGGTGCCCACTCATCCCCTCGCGAAAGGATTCCAGGACCTCTGGCACTTCCACTAGAATTTTCAGGCTCCATCTCTATAGGATTTCTTCTCCTTCAATGTGGGATTGCTGGTCCACCTCAAAGGACCCTCCTCTCCGTGGGCGTCGCATCCTCCCACACCACCTCCCTGACACTGTTTCTTCAACCCAGAGCCACTGTTCAGCTCCGCTTGAGGATATGCACCAAGAGAGGAATCAAGACCCCCAAATCTGATGTCTGTCTCTGTCATAGCAATTAAACTGCTTCTGCCATGGCCCTCCTGTTTGGCGGACCACTGGAAGCCTGCTCTGTGAGTGTTTCTATTTACCACTCCTAACCTCCTCTCTACTTGTCTATGAATTTCAAACTCTTGCTCATTTTGCCGCAATTGGTGAGGAGTCTGCATTCACACTACATAGTTAAGTGGTGTCATTCTTAAAGGAATTTGACCATGTATGACAATACTACTCCTGATACCACTGCTGGGTGCCAGGTGACAGCCAACTCACACCACCCTTCCACACCTGAACCCAGACTCAGGCTGGTCCACTCTTCGGGCCACAGTTCAAGCCACATTTGAACCCTAGTATCCAATGGCTCCTCCAGCTCATTTCCCAGGAGCTACATGCTAGACACACTGCAGGAAGACTCAACTGTGTTCCTTAACTCAGCTACTGACACATCGTCCATGTGGATTCCCAAGCTACAGGTCACCGTAGATGTCAGCTTCTCCTTTGTACCACACTCTCAACACCAGAAAGCCACTGTGCTGGCTCAGTTCTCCTGTCTCTCCAAGTGTCTTCGCCCTCTCACTGCTATTACTGTTTCCATACAATGATGCCTACTGGAGTATCCTCCATGGATAAGGTATTTGCAAAGTACTTGGAATACATTGTAAAGAAAATAGATAGGAACCATCCCTAGAGGAATTTCTATTCTATTGAGGGAGATGGACTTCACAAAGTCTGCACATGTACTTAAATAAGTATAACTTCATAAATATGATTACACAAAGAAATGAGTGTCATATACAGGAAAAATGCAGGTTGCAATGATAAATTACAGTAAAAAACCTTAATTGGCAATCAGAGGTCAAGAACATCTTCTGCGTGAATATGACATTTGCAAGGACACATAGAGAGGGAATCAAAAACAGCTGCGTAAAGAGTGATAACCAGCAGGTGGATGAAAGTGCTGATGCAAAGGCCCTGTGGTTAGAAAAACCTGGTTTATTCAAGGAATTCCAATGAGAAAGCATACACATGGGGCGGCCAAGGTGTGGGTTCCTGATTTCTTCAGGGCCATGTTGGTTTTGGGTTTCATCCTATGTGAAGTGACAATCCACTGAAGGAGTTTTTAAGCACTGTCAGATTCAGTAGAAACAAAAATTCACCATCGCTTCAGTTCAGGCAAGAGATACCAAGGCACATATTGTAGCATTGGCTAGGGAGGGTGGATGGAAGCAGCTGTGAAATAGAATGTGGGCGTAGAATGCACAGAATATGGGGGAAGGAAGGAAGGGAGAGGAAGTCGTCATGGAGAATGACCTTCAGGCTTCTATCTCAAAAGCCTCAAGAGCTGCAGGTGAAATTAGGAAAGTTAGGCTCAAAGTCAGACTCATAGTGATTGCCCTGTTGTAGTCTCCCAAGAACTGGGATTACAGGCATGACCACCACACCTGATCTCAGTGGCTGGCTAGGTGGGCTCAGGAGGGGACAGCATGGCATACCAGAGATCAAACCCAGGTCCTTGCATGTGCCAGGCAGGGCTTAGACTACTGAGCTATCTCTTGGGTCTTTTGAGTTCTTATAAAGTGCCCTTTGCTATATGGATTCTGATTTGGTTTGAAGTGTTTTGTTTATTCTTTGTAATCACTGTCCCAGAGTTAGGAACAGCAAAGAGAAGATTTGCAAGGGGTGATCAAAGGTTCTGCTTTTGCTGTACTGAATGTATGATCCTTGGTCTGAGATACCCACAGCTCAAAGTTTACTTAATGTTCATATAGAGAGTAAGATGTCTTTCTTAAATTACATGGAGATATTTCTAGATAGGTTTCTCAAAAACAAAATGCTCTTGCCGTATATTTGGCATGTCTTAAAACTCTCAGGTGGATTTCTCTATTTGCAAGCATTGCTGTCCTCTCTCTTCTTCGCTAGCTGCTGGCAGAGCGCATTGCCCTTGCTCTTGTTCAGAAGACAAATGGAAGGTCCTTTGTGTTTGCTGACATTTTCTGCGAGACAGACCTCGCTCTGCGGTGGGGCCTCCTGACACAGTCCTCCGTCTTCCGCCCCCTGCTTGGGTCCCGCTCGAGGCTGCGCACGGTGCCTGCCTTTTCCGTGTAGGTGGCTGCATTTATCAGGAGAGAAGGGGTGCAGGCTCTTCCTTCCTCGGCATCCGCTGAGACGGCTTGGGCTGGTCTCATTGCGCTCTCTAAGAAAGAAAGCCGAGAGAGCAGTGACCTTTATTTAGAAAACCGTTCTGTAGTGTTTATTAAACAAAAAGAACCCTTTGTGTCAAAGATTTAGAACAGATCAGTTTTGAGTGTTGAAAGAAAAAGAACAGATTGTTCAGGTCAAAGATGGCAGCCAGTGTGGCGTTAACTTTACATGCCCAACACACCTGGCAGCATGAGGTGTTTTGTGTGTTGTGCTGGGTCGTTTTTTTTTTGTTTGTTTGTTTGTTTTGTTTTGTTTTGGTTTTGGTTTGGTTTTTTTTTGCTTTATTTGCTTATCACTTGGGATAATTTTTCTCCTTTAGCAGCACATGTTGGAGATGCATAAAAACACTCCTGGTGGGAACTGGCTTGTGTAGGCATTTCGTCTCTGTCCTTTATAGCTCCCCACCCTCCTCTCGCTCTCTCCCCCAAACCCCGGATCCTTGAGATTGGGGCCCTTGGGACAGTGTATCTTTCCTGCTTGCCTAAGAGTAACATTGTCTCTTAGCCTAGATCAGTTTCATTAATAAAAATTGCCCTTTCACCTATTTTAGGTAACTTAAACAAATGATTTGAAAGAATTGTGAGACTTAACCCATTTAATGAATTTTAATGAGAAATACAGGAATTAGTCAAAACCCAAAACACTCAAGTGTTTTCATGGAAATTAGCTCATTACCCTGCAGGTTGATGTTTGCCAAAGGCAGACTTTTCCGTGGAAAGCTTAGGTCTGTTTGCCAGGGCAAAAGAAATTGAAAATTAAGGATAAAATTTTATTAGAGATATTTTTCTTTCCTAAATTAACCCTACCTGGTGATTCTAAACATCCTGGGTCTTTCTTCCCCTCTTTGGAAAACTTTTGAAAAGTATGATTTGGAGGAGGCTCTGACAGTCCCTGAAATATTTTCAGAAATTCAGTAGGAACGGGGTTTCCTTTGTCACCTGCTGTCCATTGGAGGCAGATGTCTGCATGAGGGGGCCTTTTCTCCAGAAAATGGAAGAGTGATGTAAGACATTCGTTCAGAGTTAGGGGGAGGATTTTGAGGGGAAATTGTTGGAATATGTCTTTTACTGTAATAAATGTTTTGTTTAAATATTCACTGTATTGTTCTCTAACACCTTACATGTTTGCATTGTTAAATCTTCATTTTTAGGCAAAACAAAACACACAGCTCTTAATAAAAAGAACATGAAAATATTCTCTCTGTCCTTTCTTCTGTCACACTTGAGAGATGTGTACTGTTATTCTCCATTTTGATCTTTACAATTTTCCCTCTTTTCTTCTTCTAGTGCATTAAAATGGTTTAGTCGTGGTGAGATGTATTCAGCACAAAGCCTCCCAGCCTCACTGTGCCTCTGCTTCAACAGAGGCTGGCTTGTGTCCAATAAGGGCCATTGGGAGTATGAAATGCCAGTAAAGAACCTAATCCATTTGGCTGTGCCCCTGGTGGTCCCAAGGCTGACCGGGACCTGCAGTGAGCTGCCCCCACCCAACATCAAAGGAGAGAGTCTTACTACACATCTCCAGCAAGTAAAAAGGTCAAATATAGTGTTTTACACCAGTGTCAAGTCAAAAAATTCTAAACTGAACTGTTAGTAAGTCAGGGACCATCGATATTTCAGTGTACAAGTCAATGGTGTTAAGTACAAGGGGTGATGGAAAAAAAACATGGTGACTGGTTAAATTTGTCACAGTAAAAGACATGTAACAGTTAATCCCCATCAAAATACTCCCAGTGGCTTTGAATACAGTTTCACCATCATTCTTACCTCTTGCTGAAACAGTTCAGAAAGTCCTTTTTCATGGCTTTATTAAAAGATGTGATCAAAAACCGTGTGAATGCTGCTGTGAGTGCCACCCAGCAGCAAGGCAAGCTCATGAAAACCTGGCCGCGTCCTCGTCCCCCTCAGCCCCAGGCCTGGGACCAGGCAATCTCCGGCTCTTCCCCAAAGTCAAGACAACCATGAAAGGAAGACGTCTGGAAACCATACGGGACTTCAGGGTAATCAGGACAGGACAGTTACAGATGCTTAGGAAGCAGGACTCCAGCGCTGCTTCAGAAAGTGGAAGAAAGGTGGGAGAAGCATATCCAAGGCAAGGAGGGGTCCCCAGGGGATTCCTCGGAATGTGCCTTTTACTGGATGCATGTTTTATTTAAGCATTCATTATACTTTTCTATAACACCTTGGATACTCACATTGTTAAATCTTCATTTTTAATTAAAACAAAACAGATTTTAATAACCCAGGATGAGGAAACCTGCAATAAAACAGATTTTAACATCAAAAGGGTTCCTATTCCTGTTCTTCTGTTTAAATAGGAAGAGAAACAGAAAGGGTTTTCACAGTACTTCTGTCA
This sequence comes from Tympanoctomys barrerae, assembly GCA_002564285.1. Lineage (NCBI taxonomy): Eukaryota > Metazoa > Chordata > Mammalia > Rodentia > Octodontidae > Tympanoctomys > Tympanoctomys barrerae. Next base: position 6,848 of record NDGN011388761.1, read on the forward strand.
TGTTTAGTCACCATAGAATCCCATACATAATACATGAAAATAAATGATAATCTTTAAAGCCAGAATAATATATTCTTTAAAAAAATATCAGCTAAAGGTAAGAAATAATTTCCCATTCTCCAAATTGGAGCTCAGTGTATCAACTGGAACCCAGAAGCACGTGTGAAGACTTAGTTCTGCTTGGGAAAATTCCTGGAAGCCTCAAACACTTCCCTTGGCATACTCCCAAGTTGATGGAAAGATGATAAAGTTGTGCTTCCTGTGCTTTGGTGATTTGTTCAGCTTGGGATGATTTTCTGGAAGTTCATCATTGAGTTATCCTGTGAAAATACAAAGTACATCTCCACACCAATGCAGGGCATGAGGGGCTCCTCCCTCGAGGTTGCTGTGAATATACTGATACTCTTGCATTGTGGGCATCACGGCAGGAGACGTCAGGTCTACAGAGGGCTCCCTCTGAGCCACTGCGTGGGGAAAGACACTGCACTGACTGCCTGGAGGGGCAGGCCTGTGGGCCATCCACAGTGGCCCTCAGCAGGCAGCTGCTGTGGTCTGATGATCTCAGTGTAAATGCGGTATGCTAGGGTTTCTCTAAAGCAAGATCTCTGACAATAATGGAATTGTTAGACACCTTCTGGGCTTTAAGGGAATTGAATGGGATATCACCTGCTATAATAGATGTTATGGTTCTATTTTTATTTTAGATGGTTACCTGAGACATAGATAAATTGTTTCCCAAGTGGAGTGGCCAGATTTAGCAAATAAAAATTCAGAATTCCTAATTAAATTGAATTTCAGATAACAACAAATGATGTTATATGTGCGGCGTAATACATATGTCTCGCTACAGATGAGACATACCTGCACTAAAAACTGTCTATTTGAAATCCAAATTTATCTAGGAATATTATATTTTATCTGGAAACCATATTCCTCTAACTTATTCAAAGTTATATTTAGTTGACATGCAGAAGTAAGTTTCAATATCAATACGAAGTCAATGTTAACCATTTGCCTAAGCTGTTTTCACTGTGCTGTTTGTTTCTCTATTTATCTCTCTGTGCTTTTAGGTAAAAAAATTATTAATATATTTTAGTTTTATGTCTAGCTCCAAAGATAGACTTTAGAGGTCTAATGCACGTTGGGGCTTTATTTAAAGATGCATCTAAATTTTCTCATTTATTATCTGTTTTTTTTTTCTTTTTATGTCTCTACCCATGTTTTATTTAGATTGTAACCATACCTTGAGATCGTTTTGCTTTTGTTGTTTTAAGACTTGGGATTAAATAAGTATGTTTGAATTTGTACACACACATAAATACATACCATGCTGCTGGAGATAAAAATAAATGACCCACAGAAAACTTTGCTCAAGTTATTATAAAGAAATTTTAATCCCTCAGGAGAATTTTAATACCTAGCTTTTTATAGAAGTAGGGGAAATATACTCTAGAAACAAAAGCATAAAGAAATGATTACTCTTATTTTAAAGATGAAAAATTGTTTTTCTATAAACTTGGTTTCATACTAAAGATGTTCTTAGCTATGAAAGGCTTAAGCAAAAATTGTCTATGTCTCTGTATCTATACCTCCATGAAAATGGGTGGTGGAAAGTCCCAAAATAGCCACTGCCCCCACAAACTGTGCTCTACAAAGTGCTTAGGGAAGAAAGATGAGGCCAGATGATTTCAGGAGGCCAGGAAAATAGCAATTCTATGGTCGCTGAGCTAAACTGTAAACACAAAATGCAGCAAGCCATTTTTAAATAATCATACGAAATGCAGTGTGATGGTTCGTCACAGGGCACACGGTGTGCACATCAATGTGGACACGTAGAAAGCCTCCCTAGACCTCCAAATTCTCACCTTCCTGTGCTCCTCGCCTATTAGGATCATTTCAGAAATATGCCCGCTCTAGGAGCCTCTGTGTCTCTTTGTCTCAGTTACTTTTCTCTCATTGCTGGAACAAAATACCTGACACCCAAAGTGAAGGAAGGAAAGATTTCCTTAGCTCACTGTTCATGCAGGTTTCCGACCACACTTGTCTGGCTCCAAGGCAGGTGGCACATGGCAGAGGGCAGAAGTTCATGGAGGCAGAAAATAGGGAAACAACAAGAGCAAAAGGGAGGAGTAGTGGCAACGATGGGAGAGGTAAGCCTCTCTCCTCCTTATCCGCCCCAGGCTGGGTATAGCACTCATAATCCCAGCAGCACTCAGACCCATAATCCCAGCCTTGGATCATGCATTAATCACAAACTCTAGAACCACGCCCTAGTGACAGCATGAGGCTTGGTGGCGAGGGGCGGGGGGGGACAAATACATACAAACCATAACACTCTTAAGGGATTTACATGTTCTGATTTGGATTTTGGTGAGGTTGTTTTCAAATGTTAATTGAAATAGACTAGATTTCCTAGATGGCCTATCTCTAGAAGAAATCAGATACATTCATAGTATGTAATAGGTTGCCTCACTCTGTTGTAGTATTTCAATATCCCTTCCAAAGAAGTTGAGCAGAAAGTTGGAGTTAAGTCACATAGAAAGCTTGACCTTCTGACTTAATTAGGACCAAACTGAGTATATCCAAAGTAGATGTTTCCTATTCATCTTAATTTAAATGGTTTATACCATAATTAATAATTTGCCAAAGAAACATGGAGGGTCCCATGAGTTATTTAGTTTTAGGACAATCTAAAATTCTAACCTAAAACTACTTGGTCTCCAGCAAGCCGCTGCTTTGTGATGATGAGCCACACAAGCATTGCTTCAGAGATGAAAGCCCAGGCAGCTGGACTCGGCCTTAGCAGCTTCCCAGCTACTGCCACGAGGGAAGGCGAAGAAGCCCTGAGTCATGGCGATGGCTGAGGGCAGGCTGCATGAAGTGGGTTTAGAGGGGTAGGCAGCCCGGGTTCCTCCGCCAGCAGGTGAAAGGTGGCCCAACCCGACTCCCTCTCCCCGAGTCTGCTCCTGGCCAGTCTCCCTCCTATGCCAGTGAGCTGCAGTCAGGTGATCATGCATCTTCCAGAGAAGGAAGAATCTTTTTTAAACAATAATGCTTCATGTGGAGATGAGACCTCTGTAATAAAACAGCCATTTTCATACAAAGTCTAAGAAACTCCCTGTATTAGTCAAATGTAAAACAGCAAATGCTCCAAACCTGTTTCAGCATTCTAGGAAGGCTGCAACGCAAAGAAAGCAGAGAAATAATTGAATGTTTTGACATTATAAAAATGTGCAAATGACATCCTTCCACAAAAAAAGAAAAACTATTGCTGGCAATTCCATGAAACAGCAAGTTAATTTTATCCCTCACTGCATATAATGATTACTTAGCCAGTGGGTTAAAATTCTTTGACTTTTTAACTCGTGGGTTAAATTGTTTTCATTGGCATTTTACAGAAAGAGTCCATAAGAGAAATGTGTTCATTTATTTGTAATTTTTACTCTTAACTTTTTCCAAAAATGGATATCATTAAATCCTTATAAGTAAATTATAATCAGGGGATAACTCAGTAGAATAAGCGCTGGCCTGAGTTCAATCCCTGGTTCTGCAAAACAAATAAAATAAAATAAACAAACAAATGAATAAATAAATTATAATCAAATCACACATTGAAAATAATTTTTCATTAACATAAAAGAGAAATGGACACTGACTATGCAAAGCAGAAACAAAACCAGCTCTACCCAAGTACTGTTGGGTAAGACAATGTTATATGCAAGTATTTGCTTTAGTGCTAGATCCCAAGAAAAGCTGAAGAACATGATGAATTCTGTAATTTCACTCTTCATACAAAATCATCAGCACATTACAATGATATGCTAAGGTACCATTAGTATTTTTGCCATGCCTGAGTTGGATTGCTGAAGTGTCTAGGTAATTGTGTGTCCAGATTTCTATAGATTTCTCCTATAAATGAATTCTGGTTATCAACTATTCTCATTTTGAATATCTCTGCTTCAAAGATGATAAATTTTCAGTACTTCATTTCTGTTGGACATTTTATCAGACATTACCTGGCATTTTTTAAAATAATACAAAACAAAACAAAAAATAATAATACAAAACAGTAATAGAAAAAACAGCATTCGGAACAATACAAAATTTCACTAAATACTGTAATAGGAGTTCAACAATGGTTGCTGTATTACATGATGTTATCTTCAAATTATTTATTTTACCAGATTTAAATGTGCAAAGTTGGTTTAAAGAAAAAAACAAAATAAAACAAAATCAAAAAAGTTATAAGAAAACTTTTATAAAACAAAAACAAAAAAATAAGAATAAAAAGAAAAAAGATTAAGCATTAACTGCTACTTGCAAAAGGCCGACAGAAATGGATAATATAACCATCCAAACGAGTCTGCATATATACATAAATATATCTTTTTCCCTACTTTATTTTATCTTTTTTCCTCATCCAAGTTTTTCTATCCCACTGAAAAAATTCTTTCCCTTTCACACTATCTATGGTACCTTCCTAATTTTACTCTTTCAGCTCCTCACACTAGCAAGACAATCCTACGTTTGCATGTGTGGGTCTGATTTATTTCACTTACCAATATAGTCTCTAGCTGTGTCCGTTTATAAAAGCCTCAAGTTTATTTTTTTACAGCTGAAAAATACACCATTTGTGGAAAAAAATGCCATATCTTTTTATCTATTCCTCGACTGATGGGTATTTGGGCCGTTTCCTTGGACAAATGGTGCTGCTATAAACATGGGTGCACATATATCCCTGTGGGATGATGTCAGTTCTTTTGGAAAAGTACCCAGGAGGGGACTAGCTGGCTTGAATGAAACTTCCAATTCTAGCTTTTTGAGGAATCTCCGTACTGATTTCCAGAATGGTTATACCAGCCTGCACTCCTGCCAACTGTGGAGATGAGTTCCCTCTTCCACACAGCCTCTCCAGCATTTGTGATTGGTTGACTTTCTCACAGTAGCCATCCTTTCTGGGGTAAGATGGTACCCCAGTGTTGTTTTAATTTTCATCTCTTTAATGACTGACAGTGTTGAACAGTGTAGGGCAGATAGCTTAACAGTGTAAGCACCTGCCTGGCAAGTGCAAAGACCCAGGTCGGCCCCCAGTACCGCATGCCATGCTGGCCCTGTGCTGAGCCAGCCAGCAAAACTGGGCATGGTGGCACATGCCTATAATCCCAGCAGGGCTGTAATCCCAGAGCTGGGGAGGCTGAGACAGGAGGATCACTGTGAGTCTGAATTGCATAGGGAGACCCTGTACCAAATAAATAAATAAATAAATTTTAAAGATTAAAATAATAATATCGTTGAACTTTTTTCATATGTTAATTTGTCATTTATATTTCTTCATTTGTGAAGTGTATATTCATCTCAGATGCCCGTTTTTGGATTGAATTTTGGAGGCCTGCATTTTTTTCAATTTTTCATATGTCCTAGATAGAAATCCTTTAAAGGACAGCTCACTATAATTTTTCCCAATTCATGGCTTTTCTTTCTTCTCTGTTGGTGATTTCTTTTCATGTGCAAAAACTTTTCAATAGGATGAGATCATTGTTGTTGATTCTTTGAAGTATTTCCTGTGCGGTTTGATTTTGTTCATGAACTCTGTACGTACCCCTATGTCCTTAAGATTTCTACCTACTTCCAGAAGATGTAGTACTTCCATTTTAAGATTTAAATCTTTGATCCATTTTAACTGTAGTTTTGTGCATGATGATAGACATGGGTCTATTTTTAGCCTCTGGCACGTGGAAAGCCAGTTTTTTCAGCATCATTTATTGAAGAGGCTGTCTTCCTTCCAGTGAACATGCTTGGCCCCTTTGTCAAAGATAAGGTAGCTGAGTGTGTGTGTAGTTGTGTATGGATCTTATAATCTGTTCTACTGATCCTCAGGACAACTTCTTTTTGCCAGCACCATGCTGATTTTATCACAGTAGCTTTGCAGTATAATTGCAAGTCAGGATTGTGATGTCCCCTTCCTTTCCTTTGTTACCCAGGACTGCTTTTACTATTCTAGGCCTCTTCTGGTTCCCAATGAATTTCAGGGATGTTTTTCTAGCTCTGTGAGGTATACTAATACTATCTTAATCAGGATTGCATTGAACCTGTATAACCATTTTGGGATTATGACCATTTTCACAATGTTGGCTCTTTCTTTCCAGAAGCAAGGAATATGTTTCCATTTTCTGAAATCCTCTTCAATCTATTTCATCAAAAGACTACAGTTTTCACAGTATAAAACTTTTACATTGTTTGTGAAATTGATTCCTAAGTATTTCATTTCGGGGGGTATTATTGTGAAAGGCATGGTGTCTATG